>JALAZF010000152.1:600000-842500 GCA_022829125.1 Lathyrus tuberosus | reverse complement strand
TTAATGATGTGATTTGGTGGGATAAATTAGACATTTTCCCTTCCAGCCTTCTCATTTGCTCCTCATGTTTTTCGTTCAACAAGTTCTGTAATTTGTTAACATTCAAGAATTCATTTCGTGTTACTAGCATAAATTGAGTCAATGTTTCTTCTAACAATGAGATCTTGATTTCAGTATCTGTTTATGGTGCTCTCTGATTGGAATTCACGGTTATAACTTTTACTTCTCCCATAAGTTGTTCTTTAGCATAATTACCTACAAAATATTCTTCCTTACAGTTAGCACATAATACAAATACTACCTCATTTGAAAATTCCCGAGTTGTACTTGCTACATTCAACTTTTGATTGAACTCTTCCAACTTTGTGAGAAGCTCTTCGTATCCTCCTAGATTCAACTCAATGTGAAATATATTCTTTGTTTCCAAATTTTAAGCCCTCTATTATTTGTAAAGTTGTACTCATTAAGACTTATTTTCTCTATCCTCTCTTTCACCTGCAGTTCGGTCAGTGTTCTGATCGTACCTTCGACGGATGCATCTAAAAGCATTTATGCTTGCATTTGTAGATCCTTTACAAAACTATGCATTTGTCCCATACTACTTATATTGTGATTAGGACATCTGCATAACAATAATTTAAATCTCTTCCAAGCATCCTAGAGAGATTCCGTCTCTTGTTGTTCGAAGTGTGTAATTTCAGCTTTTCTCTCTGTGAATTGTGTTGTAGTGACGAATCTGTGAGTTCAATATGCTCATAAATGTATATTGAATGATGTCAAAACTAGGTATCTTAGATCTTTGAGTATTTGGACCTTAAAATCTTTGTCAAAATGTGCATCATCGTCATAGAACATGCAAGACTAAGTTTCATAAGTCATCACATGCCAAATATGATTTTTTCACAAAATTACATGCATGAGTCGATACAAGTTAAGTATGGGTCGATACATACTAAGTTAAATTTTAAAGGATTTGGTTCTGCCTCGATTAGGTCGACACAAAGAAGCAATGGGTCGATACATCCTTCGAATGGGTCAACTCATTCTTGTTTGGATCGACTCAATCTAAAATATATTTTTAAAGTTTTGCCACTACCTCAAATGGGTCAGTACAAAAGGAAGATGGGCCGATACATTAAGTGGGTGGGTCGACTCACCCCTGCTTAGAGTCGACTCATCCTGGACCAATTTCCTTTTAATTTAGCTACTACCTTGAATATATTGACTCCATTTGGTCTCGTATTGACTCTTTCAGCTGATGTATTGACTCATTCCACTTTTGGGTCAATACATTTTGTACCAAATTTTAAAATTGCATTTTAGCTAAAAATATATTTTGCTCATTTCTTTTCTACACACACACATACTTATAAATACTCATTTATGCATCATTTCTAAGCATTGAAACCAGAAAGATACAAAGAACTCTTATCATCTTCAACCTTTCTTGATGCAGTCATCAACTACACATAATCACTTTTAATTGTTTGTTGGGAAGTTAAGATTGATAAGGTCCAATCTAGGTTATGTAATCAAAATTGGGTTGAGGTTTTATTTGAGGGGTTTCAAGGATAAAACCTTTAGAGTTTTTACTCCAAGATCAAGAGTTGATTTGGAGGTTTTTGCACAAGTCTTGTCAAGTTGGATTCAGCCGAGCGAAGGCTTTGAAGAACGGGGGTTCTTTCAAAGGACTAGCGGTAACCGGATGATCAATTGAAAGGCTTAGGGCAAGATTTTTCAATTTGGATTCACCCGAGTGAAAGCTTTGAATAACGGAAGGTTCGCTCAAAGGAGTAGCGGTAATCAGAGGATCATACTGGAGATCTTGTGTGACTTGATCTTGCTAAGATCAAGGGTAGAGAAGGAGTTAGGATCAACATCAAACATAGGGTTTGGGATTTGAATTTCTACATTTCTCTTGTAAACTGATATTGCAAAGGTTAATTACAACATCTCAAGTTGATCTCAAATTGAGGGCAGACGTACCCATTGTGAGGATAATTGGGGAACTTCCTAAATAAATTTTGGTGTTCTCTTTTTCTCTCTCTCTCTCTCTCTCTTTCACTCTCTTTTGTTTTTTTAGAATAATTAGCGTGTAATTTGAATTGTTAAACATTCTGGTTGTGTTGAAGTGTTAAAAATTGATTTTGTGAAAGCATTGCAATCTAAATCATTACAATTGATTTGCTATGACTTCAACACAAGGAGAATCAAGCTTTGTGTATTTCACCCCAAGTGTTCGATAAAATTACTGCACACTAAGTGTTCGACAAAATTCCTTAGTCAAGTTTTATTTGACTTGTCATTGGAAATCGTTTACGTTAAGTGTGGTTTATATTCAAACAACTTAAATTGAACTTATTGATTAACTTTGCTCATATTTGGCATACATTCTACTACGGTTGTGCACATATCTGATTCTACCAATAATGGTTCGGATAGACGAGAGTCGATCCAAATTCATTTTCGCTTGCCATAGAAAAATATTTTTCAAAGCAAAATTTTATTAAGAAAATTTTCATTAAAAGATCTATTCAACCCCCCCCCCCCCCCCCCCCCCCTTCCTTCTAGATTGTTGCCCTCATCTAACAGAATCTTTTCAGAAATTTGTCTTCCAGTTCTCTCCAAGTTCTTATTACTCCATTTGGAAGACATAATAATCAATCTCTCGTTCTCCCCACCAAAGAGAAGTTGAATAATTTCAGTTTAACCTGATCCTCTGTAATGCCCTCTGGTTGACACATCGACGTTGTCACGTAGAACCTTACTACATGTTCCCATGGATCACTAGTTGCGCTCCCGTCAAATTGCTTATCTCTCAGATCTGAAAGCATAAAGTATTTGATATTGAAATTTACAGGAGTTAATGGGATGAAACCCAAAGAAACCCGTGTTGCGTCAGTAGACATGCAGTAGTCCCCCATAGTTTGTGCTATTGGGTTTGCCATGGTGAGCTTTTCTACACCTGAGACCTGCACTGCACCAACAAGAACAAATATTCACAGTAGTATCTCTTGAAAATAATATGCAATAAAATAAAAAGAATTTAATAAAATGTTGTAAAAGTAAAAATTAATAAGAAAATAAAACAAGAATCAAAAACTAAAAATATAACATTGCACAAGTGTTACCTTGTTGAAATATCAACAATCCCCAGCAACGACGCCAAAAACTTGAATGAATTCTCGGCAAGTGTACTGAATTGGTGGAAAATTAATTAACGATGATGTGTCCTCTACAGAAACCTAGTTCTGACTGGGTTTGCTTACCTTCTAAGAATCAACGAATGTCTTGCTAACCAAATGAATAATAGCTAGTTTTGTCTAGGCCGGTTCCACTCTCTCCCACGTTTTTCTCCCACGATTTTTTCTCCATTCGGGTTGGATGCTTAGCTATAAATAGCGTCATTCCCATCACTTGCAATTCACTCCAGATTTCACAATCCAAAATCTATCTCTTCTCTAACATATTCACTTCTTCTATAATTTTTTTCTTCTGTTTTCGAGTGGCTTGCTTACACCATCTGCAACTGGTTAATCCAGATATTACGAGTGGTTTTCACACCATCATCGAGTGGTTCAACACCATCAGAAGGTGTATTTCCAGAACGATCACATACCGTGCAAGTAATGATCATATAACTCAATTGGTTCTTTTTATCTTAGAGGCGGTGCGGTAGTTCGGCTGCTTTGCATATTTTTGGACAGTGCCGCAAAATGTCTTAAAGAAAACGACCTAATCTACAACTAGACTCGATAATTTCTTTTGTGGCTGAATTTCAACAATTTTTTTAACCATAAAAAAGTTGACTATGTTTTTATCAAATTCCTGTTGTAAGTGCTTCTTCCGGATCAAATGTACAAACCAACGGTAAAAAATTTGCAAATTTAGAAATGTCTATGCATCTAAAAATGCTGCATGGATTAAAGAGAAGGAATTACACCTAAAGAGAATTAGTCCTAGGTAAAAATCATATTCTAAATGGATTTGCAGGTGATCTGTATAATTATTATTGTAATTGCAATATTGCATGACAAATTTAAGAAGCTCTAAAAAAAGTATGATAACGAAGAGGTTAGAGCAAATAAGTATATTCTTTCATTTATTTTTGCTGCTAATGCAGGATGTTTTTGTGACTATTTATGTAATATCTTACTATGGCATACTCAATAAAACTTCTTCTCATTCTTATGTGATTCTTGTTTTTCTATCACTATAGTATACTAATTAGTTTTGAATACCAACACAATGCTTATTAATTATTATTGTAGAATGTTATGCTAATCAATCATGATGAATCAGTAGAACTTCTTATTCTATAGAAATTATTGACATTTTATATATTGTACAATGTTAGTCAAAGATCATTATTGCTACAAACACTTAGTATTCTATATGTTTAGAAATGTACATAAAATAAAAATGATTTTTTGTGCTAGTTAGTTATTTTCATAATTTAATTTTATCTAGTTATTATGTAGAAACCTAAAAATAGAAGCCTTTTTAGATCCCTGTTGTTATTTCCTTTGTCATCAAGTTGTTCTTTTCATGGCTCCATAGATGTGGAGATGGTGAGGTGATCAATGGCCACAGTTCATCAATCCTTTGCTTCCGTATTCTGCGAACACGCGCCTTCGAATATTGTCTCAAGATTCCATTGACAGCTTTAAGGTAGTTGCTTGAGTCATGGTCTCTTAGAATTGTGCCTTCTGATCCATATGCTGTTGGATCACTCAGTGTTTCAATAGGGTGTGGTTGATTGAGAAATGTGCTGAGAACTCTTGAAGAGTATCCACATATAGTACTATCGAGCTGGTAGAAGGCGCTTTCCGAAGGGAGTAAAGGATGCGGAGGCGACGTCTTCTCGTCCGGTTGGAGAATGAATATTTTTCCCAGTGGTGAGTACAATAGCTTCTGAAAAACATCAAGAAAAAGTACATGAAAACATGAACTTACTAGCTAAATGATGTATATGAACACGAATATAATAACGTCAGAACAATGATGCTTGACGCTTACATTTTTCGTTAGACAGGGATGTGACCGAAAAGTACGGTTTAAGCGCTTAAGGACAACAGCTACATGATCAGGATAGTTACAAGAGAAGGCCCTTGGAACAATATCTCTATGCATCATCACACAGTGGATCTGACTCTCGTCCACGCCTAGTTCATCGATTAATTTTTGGCCTCCGCAGAATACAAACGGCGAGCCAAACGTCACTACTGGTTTAAGAGTTGAGGGACTGACAACTTTTCTAGATAATAGCATCAAATGAACCAAAAGAGAGAGACTTCCCCCGAGAGAATGGCCGGTGAATTGAAGCTTTGCGCGATCACCGTGTCTTTTCAAATGGTCCATTATTTCCGGCATGAATTGCTCGTATATTCCTTTTGCAGCTTCATATATTCCTCTATGAACAAGTACATCTGTGTTCTGTAAGAGATATATTATGAGTACTTGTCTGTTTTTTTCTTATCAATTTATCTTGCGTCATAATAATGAATTGTTCTTGGTTCATACCTCGAATTTGGTTGGCTCAAAGAAGAGATTTGCTTGCCAAGATGCTAAGGAATCTGAACCCTGCAACACGAAATGAAACAACATTATTTGTCGAATTTCATTGATATATAGCTTGATTGTAGAACTAGATACCAAATATTAGTTGAGGAATTACCTGAATTACAAAGCATCTAGTGTAATTGCTGAAATCGTCACAAACAAACCATTCACAAGGTGAGGAATGAAGCGACTGAAGATTCTTCGCTGCTTCGTGCCTTTCCCTATCTCCAGCTGCAACCACAGAAGTCACGGTTGACGCGGTTATATAAGCTGCAACCTCCGATTTATAATCTCGTGAAATGCCTTCTTCTTCTTCCTGTTCTGCAGAATCCTCTCTTCTATTCGAATCTTCATTATCACTTTGCTGTGACTTAGCAGCAAGGGTCAAGAGATTCTTAGCTCGCAGTTGGACATAGGACGCGGCCGAGGCAGCAATGTCATAAGCAAGCCGAATTTGAGGCTTCTGTTCATCATCTTTTCCTTCCTCTAACCTGTCTTGAGTGACTACCGAGTCATCTATAGGAACACGCGGTAAGTCCTGATTAAGTTTTGCTTTTAGCTTCGCCACCGCAGCTCTCTTCTCTAAAGAAGATGTAACAAACTGAAGACTATAGTGTCTCCTCAACTCCTGAGCCTGCAAATCGATTCGAAACAAAAGTTTTATATTCATGTTTCTCTTCCGATACATACATGAAAAACGAAAACAAGACACATATACGGAATATAAATACCATTGATGCTTACCTTGATTTGAGGTATTTCATAAGCCATGTTACAAAGAAAAGCTAGCTGCGAGTAAAGTTTGGTATCAAACCATGGCACTTGAACAAGAAATTTCGAGAACGAGTCGCGATCATACGTCACTTCTTCTTCTTCATCGTCGTAATCAACCATACAAACACCGTCATCATCATCATCACACTCAAATTCGCCCGATGTATTATCATCGCGCATCATATCCATATCCACGCTTTCTTTCGGTAACCTGTTTCTCCAATGTTTCTTAATCTCCAAAAGCCTCTCTATCCAATTAGCTCTATCAACTCTCTCTTCTGTACAACTCTCCACCATGTTTTCCTCAGTAACCATATCCTTCTCCCTTTTATTCATATCCTTGCCGATTTGTTTATCAAATAACAACGAACGAAGCGAACTCGGGAGAACAGAACCTGAAAACTTAAACGGCGAAGTTCCAGTTCCCATTGATCCGTTATCCTTAAGCTTCGGTTGAACAGACGTACCGTGTATACGGTTGAATGAGCAACATAGATAGTTATCAGAATAAGATCTATGCATAACGGAACGTTTACACATGTCTACGCTGGATCGCGACCGACGAAGACCGCTCTTCGCTTTCGTAATGTCGTTAGTCACAGATGTTGTTGGAGATGCAGCCATGCCAACTGCTGTATAAGCCATAGCTTATTATAATCTGCAAATTACAAATTATGAAACCTCAAAACATAACATGTTGTGTTTTTTTTGTTTGTTTTGGTTTATGAAACAAAACTAACATAAGAACATGGTTTTTATAAGAAAAACTACAAAAACTATGCATTTAGTTTCTTGGTATCATCGATAGGTTTCTTAAAGATGTTAAAAACATGTTATAGTTAAACTAATTTACTCATCGATGAACGAAACTTCTACTACTATATAATATAAAACAAAAACATCGTAAAACAAAAACATCATTGTAATTAGGTCCAAGACCACACTTGTGGCTAAACTTTGACGATTGAAACCATTTTTTTCGGATCAAACATTAACTTGGATTTAGAAAGTGATGAGAGAAAAACATGCAAAGTTCGTTGAATTCTATAATTGTGAGTAAGAATATGGTGAAATTAAAAATGTCACATTCTTTGTTCCTTCATTAATTTAGTAGTTAGTAGAGGTTACGTCTAAATTGTCTATTATTTTTCTTGGAATTGTCGCATATTTAAGAGATCTAACTTTAAACCGATATGTTAGGAAGGAAAATTGGGAAGACTAGTAGTAGTATTAAATTCTATCAAATAATACTACCAAAAATAATACCAAACTAAACAAAAATGGCATAAACTAAAAAGTAAGGACATTGGAATTTCCAATATAATATTCTTATCATACTTATATTCTTTTGAGAGTACAATGTCTACTTCAATTTAATAAAATATAGATCATTTTATAAATACTTAAATAAATTCATAAATTATCTTTTTTTTTTTTTTTTGGGATTTTTCTTTTAAGAATGACACGTCTCTGTGAGAGACATACCAAATATTCATCCAAAATTTTAAGGTGATAGGTATGTGGATTCTCCCACTTATAAATGTTCAAGTCTCCACATTCTTAATCAATGTGGGACTTCCCCGCACTACTCACACTTGTAATTATTTTTTAACAATCTTGTGTCTAAATTTTATTTCAATGGTCAAATATCGATATTATTAAATTGAACACTTTGTTTTTATTCAAAACCAAAACCTTTTATTTTGAATTCGAATTCAAAATCTATTTGTATGAATTTTTTGTAATTCATTTAAATCATATGCAACTAAGAAAACATTCTATTATTCATGATTGAGAAATAAGTGTATCTTATGTTGAGAAATAAGTGTATCTTACGTTGAGAAATAAGTGTGAGTTTTAAATCCCACATTGCTTGAAAATGTGAAGGTTGAGCACTTTATGAGTGAAATTACTCATACATATACCACCTAAAAGTTTTGGATGAATATTTGATGTAGGAAGGTCGAGTGCGAATATCGAAGAAGAAGTCGCGCGTCGAAAAGGTTCGGAAGGATTTGTGCAAGTTTGGCATCTGATCATAATGACTCTTATTATATCTTTTCGAATAAGGAATCGGCCCATCCGACAGTGTTTCATGCTCGAAAACAACATTTTAATAATTTCCACAAATTTTGAAATTTTTGTTTTATTTCTATTTTTGAATATTTTTAGCATTAGGGTTTCATTTTATTATTTAAACTTGTTTTGGTGTGGTCGTCAAGGTTATCTTTTATCATAATTAAATTCAATAATTTTCACTTTCTGGTGGATTCTAGAGTTTTATTTGATAGGTTTGTCGCTTGCATACTTTTGTTTCGCTCTAGGGTTTAGCGTTTGCTAATCCTTCGTGATTTCGACTGCGTCAAGTAGCATCAGAGCAGATTTTATCTTGTTTCTTTTTATGGCTTTATCAGTCATGGGAGATTAATAGTTGACTATAGTGGACCTTGAGGGGATTACCACAACTTTTACCAAGACCCTAACTGCTTTGACTGAATATATGGTGACTTTGATAGCACAGATGAACAATGCCAGCAACAATGGGAACTAGCAAAGATACAGACAAGGAGAACAGACTAGGGTTTCGCGGGGTAGAAACAATTGTGTAGTTATTTTTGAAAATTTGAGTTCCGAAGAAGAAGAATATGATGAGGAAAAGATAGTTGATATTAGGAATCGACATAACCATGACTATTGAGTAAAGGTTGATATTCCATTATTCTGCGGAACGATGAGAATTGAGGATTTTCTATATTGGTAGACTGGCGTTGAGAGATTCTTCAACGTTATGGGCGTTCTTGAGAACAAGCAAGTTAAGATGGTGGTGATCATGCTGAAGAGTATTGTTGTTGTCTGGTGGGATAAGCTTGTTGTCCACATTGCTTGGAAAAGTGAAGATTGAGCATTTTATAAGTGAGAAGACCCATACACCTTTCACCATAAGGATTTGGGTGAATATGTGGTGTCTCTCACTTGTTTGGGTGAGTTTTTGACCTTTAGGCGAGTGTTTGACTCAATGTGAATGTTTTCCCCTCATTATGACTCATCAGTTTTTTTTTTCAAAAATAAAACTCACAAATTGATTATTCAACTTGTAACTTTTACAGGAACAAAATTACAAACTCTCTCATACAATTGTAATTTTTAAGAAGAAAATTGCAAACCTTATTCAACTTGTAACTTTTACAAGGAAATAATTACAAACCCTCTTGTACAATTGCAATTTTTAAGGAGAAAATTGCATACCCTCCAAACTGCAATTTTTGGATGTGAGATTTGGGTCGAACTCATGCTGTGTCGAAGGAGAAGCTTTCATGTTTTCGAAAGGAGGCAAGCATGCTGTCGAAGCTTGTTCACATGCTGATGTCTGATGGTTACAAACTGTAGTCGAAGTATGTTCTAGTTTGTAGTGTCGAAATATTTATACTCTGTCGAATTGGGCCTTGTGTTAAGGATCCAATTGTTTAGGTTTCTTGGGCTGCAAGTTACCTAGTTAGTCTATAAATAGGCTAGTACACTCAGTTTGTTGAGTGTGGCAAATTGTGATATTCACTTGTAATCATTTGTAAACTTTAATGAGAAAGTGAATAGTAAACAAAATTATATTTGCCCAATCCTTGTTGTTCTCTTCTTCTTCTTGTTTTCTTTTCCGTTAAACCTTTGTTTTGGTTCTTGATAATTCAAGAAACCAGTTTTATACTTTGATTAAAGTCATCGTTTTCACAACATTGGACAAAAAGAATTGAAAACCCTCTCTCAAATACAATTTTTTGACATAAAAATTATAAACATTCTCTTAACTACAACTTTTAGACGAAAAATTTGCAAATCCTCTCAATTACAATTTTTGAACAGAAAAATTACAAACCCTCACAATTATGATTTTTGGACGAAAAATTGCAAACTCTCTAAAAGCGGGACCAGTTGTTTGTTGAGAAACAAGTGTGAGTTGTGTTGAGAAACAAGTGTGAGTTGTAAGTCGCACATTACTTGAAAAAGTGAATGTTAAGCACTTTATAAATGAAAGGACCTATACACCTATCACCTTAAAGGTTTTGGTGGATATGTGGTGTTTTTCTCACTTGTTTGGGTGAATCTTTGACCTTAGATGAGTGTTTGATCAATGTGAATGTTTCCCCCTCATGGTGACCCATTAGTGGTATCAAAGCCGATAGTTTGAGTAAGGAACCGACTCCTTGTATCAAAAGTCTTCCTGGCATAATGGTGGTTAGGCGGCGTGTGTCGTTGTATTTTCCATGACGAGTAAGGACGTGTGTCAACAGCGGTACAAACATATGGATGAAAGAGATCACACTTGAGGGAGATCATAGTGAATAGACTCTCACTTGAGGAGTGATTGTTGAAAAACGAGTGTGAGTTCTGTTGTGAAACAAATGTAAGTTTTAAGTCTCACGTTGTTTGAAAAATAAAGGTTGGACACTTTATAAGTGAGAATATAAATCTATCCCATTAAAATTTTGCGTGAATATGTGATATCCTTCTCATTTATTTGAATGAGACTTTGACTTTTAGATAAATATTTAACTCAATGTGAATTATTCCCCCTCATAATTATCCGTCAATTCAAAACGTTTTATATTTAGAAAATTTGTCAAACACGATGGCCAAAAACATTTTGTTAGGTAATCTTGTCAAATTTTTCATAAAACAAGATAATCGTATTAAAATTAACGAGTTAAGTATGTATTGACACTTTTGGAATATTAGCTCATATTATTTTGGAAAAAAGGACATCTCCAAATCATTACAGAAAAAACAATAATACCAACTAATGACATTAGAAAATTGTTTAAAGAGTAAAAAATAATATTTAAGATTTTGATTAGTATTTTATTTAAATTTTTAAGATAAAATTTTCTTTTAAAAAGTAACTTATAGAATCTTATAAGTGGATAAACAATTATGTTATAAAATATAAATAAGTTGTATAATCAATAGAAATAATAAAAGCAATATTAATTAAATTCTATAAATAAAAAAGTTAAAATTAAATTAAAAATTAAAATGAATTCCGTACATAATTTTATTTTAAATTAAAAGACTTATTATTGACTATAAAATTTCAATAAATAAAAACTACATTAGTTATTAGCAAATATTAGGGGGTGTATTTGAGTTGGGTTTTGTCAAATGTAATAACATTCTACAATAATAATTAATAAGCATTGGGTTCGCATTCAAAACTAGTTTAGCATACTGTAGTGATAGGAAAACAAGAATTCCGTACATAAAATTAAAATGAATTCCGTACATAATTTATTTTAAATTAAAAGACTTATTATTGACTATACAATTTCAATAAATAAAAACTACATTAGTTATTAGCAAATATTAGGGGTGTATTTGAGTTGGGTTTTGTCAAATGTAATAACATTCTATAATAATACTACTCTGGCTCATATTATAAACAAAAGTTATTTTTTAGATATATTGAATAATTAATGTATCTGATCTATATATAGGTCTGATACATTAATTATTTAATGTATCTAAAAAGTAACTTTTGTTTATAATATAGAACGAATGGTGTAATTAATAACCATTGTGTTCGCATTCAAAACTAATTTAGCATACGGATAGAAAAACAAGAATTAAAATCTCTCTCTCTCTCTCTCTCTATTTATTTTTACATTATTTATACAGAGGATTCCTCTCAAATTTCGAGAATGTCTCCTAAATTTTATATCGATTATATAAAAATGAATTATTCTTTCCGGTCACAATTATAAGACCAAATAACTACTTTCACACTAATTAAGAAAATTAGTTAAGTGTAATTAATTTTTTTGATTTCATATACAATTAGAGTAAAATTTACTATAATATCTTTAAATGTTATTGAATTAAATTAGAGGTATACCTGTAATACAAGCATTAACTACTTTAAAAATTAATGACTTTTATTTATAAGAGTGATTAAAATTTAAAATTATTTTTTTTTGTTTATAATAATAACGAGAGGGAGTAAACTGAACTTATATCTATAAATCAAATCTAAAATTGATACACGTGAGACATGAATATAGTAAGAAAAACTCAAATTTTAAGTTGATTAAAAATAAAATTTAAAAAGAGTTTATATAAAAACTCACTCCTTCATCTTACAAAAAAGTTTTATATTGATGAGTTATGTTTATTTAAGGTACAAGAGTTTATTGATTCATTCCGTTCGTCTAAATTTTTTAGCCCCACCTCATTCAGATATTTTTGAAACTGACAAAACGATATACAATAAAAAACATAAAAATCCAAAAATGTTTATAAAACAAGAAATAAAGCTTAAAAATGAAAGGAGCAAAAAGCAGAAGTAAAGAAAAATAAAGAAAATGTAAATGAATGAATGCATGTATATATACATACCTTGATGATGCAGAAACAGAAGCAGTATCCCACCAAATGAACAGTACACATTGACAGAAGAAACAACACAAAAATACGATGAAGCTTTGACAATGGTTTTGGTGTGTATATAACAGCAATAATCTGGACAAGAGAGGCACTGTGAGATGAGATTGAGATGCAAAACGACGAAAATAATAATGTAATGCAAGTGACAACACCCAGCGAAACCTCGCTCTCTCTGTCTCTGAAACTTTTCTGATTATATTTATAGTAATAATAATAATAGAGAGAAATGAAAGCATAGAACTAAAGAAAACAGAAATGTTAAATGAATTGCAAACTTCAAGGTGGAAACACCTGTGAAAGAATGAGACTCATGTGGGGTGCTCAAACTTTTAACACGAAGCCAAATTTGATAATCTAACGTCTTTCTTATATAATATAAAAAAACCTTGTTTATTTTCTTTTAAATTGTTGAATGTTTTTGTTTATATTTTGTTATTTATAACTAAATGGAATATAGAATATGAACGGGCTGAAAATCATTTTGGTTCATTGTCTTTTAAAATAAAATCAAATAAAATCAAACTAATGCTGTTTGACTTGATTATTTTGGTTCAATTTTTTAAAATTTTATTGAATTATATATATATATAAAGAACAACTTAATTTTATTTTTAATCATTAATCATTCTTACACTATTATAAAATAAATTTATAATTGTAAAATAAATTTATAATTTGATGCAAAATATAAATAGTATCTTACAATTTTATTTTATATCTAAAGAACAGTTTATATAAAATTGTATTTTTAAATAAATTTAAAATATTATAATGTATACTTATAAACAAGTGAATGCATGTGATTATACTTATCTGATAATATTATAATTTTTTTTTATTATTATCAACATTTTATATATAAAAGGATACAAAAATAATATATATTAAATTTTTTTCTTTTATTCTTATCTTTATCAACATAAACAAATTAAAGTTGAAAACAAAAAATAAATATATAACAATTTTATTTCAAATAAAACTAATAGTATTTATAAATAAATAATATTTTGTTTTTTTAATATGTAAATTAAAATAAATGTAAAAAAAAAAATACGATAAAATATACAGATAGTACTAGTTGATTTCTCAAAAGAATTAAATAAAAAATAATAATGGTCAGTAAAATTTTGTAACATAAGTGATCCAATTTAATTTATTTGGTTTGTAAAATACACATTACAAATCAAAACATTGCATTTCTGTTAAAAAATTACTTAAACACATCCAAATCAAAAATAAATTTTTGCGATTTTCAATGTGATTCAATTTAGTTAATAGCTTTGTATTATGCCAATCTAGTTTTAAACACCCATAACACAAATATTATAAAATTAATAATATAAAATAACATGGCAATGAATTTTATTAGACAATAATATAAAATTTTTTTATGGTATCAATGTATATTCATTAAAACAATGACTAAATACATTAATAAAAAATTTAATTCGAAATATAATATAAAAGACAACTATCTTCTTTATTAAATATATTTTTATTTTATCTTGTAAAATGTATGTTGATTTTAATTGGTAATAAAGAAACGTTAGACTATTAAATGAAATAATTGTGTATTTTCTGAAAAATATTAAAAGATTATATATTTTAAAAGATTATTAATATTTGAGTAACATTTATTTTATAACATAAAAATGTTGTATTTTATTATTCTAAAATTCATACAAATTGTTAGATAATTGAAAAATAATTATAGGCAAAATACATTTTTTGGTCCTTTAACTTTACCTCGGAGTTCATTTATTGTTCCTTAACTTTAAAAAGTGTCATATTGGTCCCTTAACTCTTCAAAACGTTTCATATTAGTCCTTTTCGTCTTATTAGCGACGGAAAAATTCAAAAATCGATCGCTAAATTCGTCGCTAATAAGACAAAAGAACTAATATGGAACGTTTTGAAGAGTTAAGAGACCAAAATGACATTGTTTAAAGTTAAGGGACCAAAATGAACTCCGAGGTAAAGTTAAAGGACCAAAAAGGACATTTTGCCATAATTATAATATGTACTTGTTAAGCTTGTATGGATAACCATAAGTCTTAGTATTTTTTTTATTAAGTATCTAATATTGAATACAATTTTAGTTTTGTGTGAAGGAGTATTTGGAAGTCGAATGATGTCTTATCAGTGGGTTGCAGGTGGAGCATTGGGGATGATAGTCACATTTGGGTTATGCATGAACCTTGGATAAAGGGAAAGAGAGATGGGTGTCTGAGTGGTCCCCAGAAACAAGGTGCATATGATATTACTGTTAGAAATCTTATGCTACCTAATGTGAAACAGTGGGATTTACGGATTATTAGAGATCTGTTTAATTGTGCAGAGACTGAGGATATATTACAGGTACCTCTTATGGAGGAGGTGAAAAAGGATAAGATGATTTGGAGGGAAGAATAAAATGGAGTCTATAATGTGTTATAGGTTGTGGAGAAGTCTTCGAATGAGGAATAAGAACAGGGGAGAGGAGGGGGATTGGAATAGTCTCTGGAATATTAGAGCACCTCCAAGGGTTAAGCATCTCATGTGGAGAATTTGTAAGGAATGCTTACCGACGCGGTCTAGACTCCGTCAACTCCATGTTCAGTGTCCCGCTACTTGTCAGTTTTGTGAAAATAATCTTGAAGATGATTGGCATTTGTTTTTTGGTTGTAATGAGATTAACTAGTGTTGGAGGGTAGCAAGTTTGTCTTCTCTTATAGATGCACGATTACATTCTTTTCATAATGTTAAATCTCTTATTTTCGACATTTGTAGCAAGAAGGATAAGAAAGTAGCTGGTAGATTTGCTTTTATGCTTGACGAAATTTAGAAGAACATGAATAATCTCATTTGGAACAATGAACAAGAGGCAGTCCTAAAATTGGGATGGTTAGCTTTTCACAAGTGGCGGGAATGGTATTTGGCACAGGAAAGTCGTGAGCCCATAGGCAACCTTCAGTATGCTTCGTCTTGGAATCCGCCTAGGGAAGGTTGGTTGAAATGTAATATGGATGCGGCTTTTAATAATCAGAGAGGTACTTCTAATAGAGGTTGGTGTTTGCATTATCATAATGGGATATTTATTACAGCAAGTGTGGCTTAGGATCCGGAATTATGTTCGTTATTGAAGCTGAAGCCATGGCTCTCAAAGAAGCAATTCAGGAATCCATTGTCTTGACTCTGGGTAATGTGGTTTTCGAATGTGATTCTCAGAAAGTTGTTCAAGCCATTCAATCTAGTTATAAAGGCAATTCTGAGTTTTATGTCATTCTTGATTCTATAAAAGCCTTGTTAGCTGTGAACCCAAACTTTGAGGTAAAGTTTATTAGGCGCCAAGCGAATATGGTTGCCCACTTTATTGCTAGGGCGGCCAATTCATGGCCTATGCGTAATTTGTTTAATTTAGTTCCTCCTTGTATTGAACAATTTCTGATTAATGAAATGCGTTAAGATTGTTTTGGTAAAAAAAAAGGTTTGTTTATAGCGTCGAAAGATCTTATTTGGTGATATTTATGGTGATGAGGCAACTCGTGTGAAGTGAGAAGCTTTGTGTTTATGCTGGATAAATTATCATTTGTCAATCTCTTGTTAGAGAAGAGCTATTTATAAAAATATGTTAGGATCTAGAATTTACTTGAAAATGATAATCACTCCCTCGATCAATAATGGACCCTTGATTCCTTATTTTTTATGAAGATGTAAGTTAGACGGTTGAACCTAACTTTGCTCTAACTAAGGAACGCCTTTTTTTTTCATATTTCCTATGATTGAACGAATAAAGAGTATTTAGGACGGGACAATCCTTGATAGAATACGACATATTGGAATTGGAGTCATCTCTTAAGAATATTTATTAGTTCTCCCGAGTCTTTCTACAAATGTCACTAGATAACCATAAATTTATTAAAAATGTTTAATGTTTTTGCATAATTATTTCTATAATTAATGATATAATAGATGAATAAATCTTTTTACAATAATTAAAATTTTAATAAGAATTTTTTGATAAACAAATCATTTAATATATGTGAAAGTTTGAAAAATATATTTTACACAACAAAATTACATAAAAAGTTATTGAACATAGAATATATGTGATGTGAGTGTAGTTCTTTCAAAGTTAGTATAAAAGTGTAGAACTCTTGTGAAGCAAAAAAGAAAAAATAAAATAAAAAATAGGTAAGGGTGTTTCGGTCAAGAAAATAAAAATGTGTAGTTCTTTCTAAACTAAGCATTGTAATTCTAACTAAGTGGGTCAGCACAAAACATAGACGCCTCCATTGTTAGAATAAAACTAGGTAAGGGTGTTTCGGTCATACCTGGAGACGTGGGGTCCATATAATCTGTTGATCTACCACCGTGTCGCACGGGTGCATTTACGCAGACTGTTTCATAAATAAAAAATGCAGAAAGAAAAAAACAAAAGAAAACTAGAATTGAATTTTGAACATAGTAATAATATGCATAAAAAAAAAATCTAGAACATAATAATAACAAATTTGGCATTATTATTAAGGCCAAATGTCCGGTTGCATGAAGCAGGAGATGCCACTTGCCGCCACAGTCTCTGCTCTACTGGCATCTGCGGTTGAATGAACCACCTCATTCCATTTTTCTCATCAACAATACTTTCCTTGGATTTCAATTGTTGTTTTTTATTTATTTAAGTTTTATATATTTATTTATCAATTTAAGTAAGTAATAATTACTACTATTAGGTGTATTTTGGAGTAATGATCAATTGAGTATAAACTATCAATTATAATTATAATTGATTAGCTAGTGGTTCCAAATCCTTAACTGCTTAGGACTATATTTATGTTACTATTACATCAGGCGTTATGAGTCTTATCAAGTTTGTTCGTACTTAATTAATTAGAATACAATATTAACTTATATTTTCTAATTTATCCACATGAATTAAAAATCAATCATTTAAATTTTTTTATTTAATTTAAGATTTTATTTTAATCCTATATCTACTAAATGTTCATATTAATCCCTTAAAATCTGTTACGTTAGTTACGTTGGTCTTTTTTTATTAAATTTTATGGAAAAAAAAAACGTTAACGTTGTATACATGTGCCATGACAGCAAAGCAAAAGTCAAAATAGCGAGTCAGCAATTTTGTTAAGTGAATAAATTGAAATCTTATAATTAGTCCAAAACAATTAACCAAACAATGATTGTTGCGGCCGGCAAAAATATTCGAGTCGCCACCATATTTTTTAAAGGAAAATAATGATAAACCTAAATATTTTTATCCTAAGGTAGAGATTCCTACGGTTCGGGAGTCATTTAAGTGAAGGGAAGGTGTTAGGCACCCTTCACTTCCACTGTACTCAATGGGACCCACCTTTGAGTTTAAGATATGTTTGTTTGTCTAAATGAAAAGAAAACCTAAGTTTTTTTCTAATTATACTCGCTAGAGTTGGTTTGCAACTCTATGCCTACGTACCCTCAAAATGAAAGATCAGAGTAACCGTAATTCACCTCTCCTATGCCTACCCCCTAATCCTATTCCCATTCCTAACCCTAAAACCTAATCCATTATTTATACTCTTGGATAAAGAATTCTATCTCTTAAATCTAGTGTTTATACTCCTAGATGAGGAGTTCTATCCCTTAAATCCCTATCCATTATTTAGACTCTCGGAGGAAGAGTTTTATCCTTTAATCCTTTTATTTATACTCTCGGATATCAAGAGTGCTATCCCTAAATCCTTATCCCCTATCCCTTATTTAGGCTCTCGGACCAAGAGCTTTATCCCTTAATCCTTTTATTTATACTCTCGGATATCAAGAGTTCTATCCCTTATCCCATCCTTTATTTAGGCTCTCGGACCAAGAGCTTTATCCCTTAATCCTTTTATTTATACTCTCGGATATCAAGAGTACTATCCCAAATATTTATCCCTTATCCCAAATTCTTAATAAAAAAATACCCCATAATCTTAACTTGGCCTAATATTAAATAAATTTTAATATAAAATTAATTGACCAAGTTCAATCCCAATTAAAAAAAATTAAAATAAATTAATTAATTAGAAAACTTGTAATATTCCAAAATATAAATTACATTTTTATTTCCAAAACTTGAATTAACCTCACTTATCCAAAAATACAAAATAATCCCATATAAAATAACTCCCAATTATTTAATTAAAGAACTTTTAATATTTTTTTTTTAAATAATCTTATAATGTCCCAAAAATGAGTTAATCCCAAAATTAAATAAAATTCTTTTTATTAAATATAACCCTTTTTTATCAAATAGAAACCTTTTGGTCAATCATAAAAATTAATTTGAAATAAGACCCTAATTAATAATTATTGTAAAAAATCTGATTAATCCTTATTACGTCAATGTCAGCTTAATCATATAAATTAAATAAAATCTGAACTAAACAAAATAAACTTAATTATCACAAAAAACCTTAATTACTTAGATTAATCCTAATTATTCCAAATTAAACCTTAATATAATTGTTTGCATAATTACCTAATATCTTGAGTTTTCATTATCATTTGGTTTTACATATTAACAAATTCTTATTTTAGCGCAACCTATATAAATAATGCTAACAGGTTATTATCATCTTTTTTATTTAAAAATCGTTTACTAATTTTAGTGACTACATAAACTAACCCATCTTAACCCAAAAAAAACAGAATTAATTAGAAACCCAAATGCAATACCAAGTGACATATTTTTGTGTAGTTTATATTAATTAATGAATGGTTATTGCTTGACTTTTCAACCACCCTAATGCATTATTACCATTTTTTATTAAAAAAAGAAAAAAACTGTGCATCGGACTCTGTCTCCCTCACGAGTCTTTATGTTCTGTTCTGCAAAACATTGCAAATCTAACCCAAAAATCCCAAATAAAAATTCCAAATCTTCCAACATCTCAAGGTCACATCTGCAGATAGTAGAAAAAGAAGACACGGAACAGAATGCCGGCAATGTTCTCGCGACGGTGACGATTAGATCCCGCGTACTCGCGGCGGTCAGAGGGACGCGTTCACGGAGACGCGGTGGTCGGGGTTTCTGCCTGGCTTCGCGAAGGTGGGGTGGTGAGCGACGACGGAGATGATTCTCGCAGTCGGAGAGTGGTTCGCGGTTAGTAGATTCGCGATCGGAGGAGGATTCCGACGATGCGATTGTGGGCGTGCACGGAGGAGCAGCCGGCGGTGGGAGGATCGTGGTGATGTTAGGATCTAGACTCCATTTTTAACTGATTTGAAAATATAATTTTTTGGATATTGTTTTTCTGTAGAAAATTGTTTTAGAGTTTTTTTTTTTTTAAAATATTGTTTGTAGGTTTGATTTGATCAGGTAAATTGAACTGGTTTGAAGATTATTCTTTTTAGTATGAATGGGTTGGGTTAATGCTAATGGAGAAAGTTTGAGTTTGTAAAAACAGTTGGATTGAACGCAACTTCTCGCATCTGTGAGTGTTAGAGTAGGATCAGTTTATGTACAATATTTTTTTGTTACTGATTTCAGATTATTGACGTTGGATTTTTATGGGTTTAGCTCCATATAAAGACTATGGTATTTTGAAAGAAATAATGATTCCGGTTATTTTTTTTAAAAGGGTTGATTTTTTTGTTAGCTTACAAATCTGATATTAGCTGAAAGGTTAGCTTGACATAAATTAAAAAGTTAATTTGAAATTTATCCCTATGAATGATAATTTAAACAATTAACTAATGAAATATACGGACAAAACTCAATTGCAAACAAAACTTAATAGCAAACAGTGCGCCACAAATCAAACCTATAAGTATTACGAATTTAATAAATATAATCTTAGTACGAAGTAACCAACCTACGGGAGCGAGATTTCTCCCGGTAAGAAAAATACTAGATTCTCCTTTATTTCTCCTTGTCCTTCACGTTTAGATCCTGGACTCTTTCTTTGCTCGCACCCTTCTTTAAAAAGATTGATGATTATGGTGGAGGCTTTAGGGTTTGATTGTTGTTGTTCTTCGATGTGTAGAACAACAATAATTGGATAATATTTCTGTAAATTGTGTCTGTCAGAGTATTAGAGGGGTCCCCGAAATAGTTGATATTGGGACCTATTTATATTAAAAAATTAGGTTAAATTAAAAAGGAAAAAATTAATTTAGGTCCAAACAATAATTAAAACAATTAAAAAGTCCAAGAAAAAACAAATTTCATTTGATTTGGATTTCAATTATTTTTATCAATTAAATTGGATGTTTCCTAAAATTATATATTTGTCTTTAAAGACATGCAAAAAATGCTAAAAATAACAACAATTAAATTAATGACCTTTTTTGACTAAAAATACATAAAAGTGAAAAATAACATTTTTTAAAAAATTGTCAAAAAATAAAAACAAAAATTAAGAAATAAATTCACCTTCTTTTTCCCTTAGAAATTACTCATATTGATTCTTTCAAAAAAAAAACATAAATGAAAATATCGTGGAATGATTTAAAAACGGAACAAAAATCTCTAAATATTTTTTGATTTAAAATCAATTTAAATGAAGTCCTAAATGACATTGAATAACTATCCTAAAATACAATGTGAACAAAATATTTTCAAATCTCTTTAATTATATAATTTTGTTTTACTATTTTATGCACAAAATTATGATTTTAATGAAAAATGATATTTTTTTAAAAATGGCTAAAATAAAAAACGAAAATTAATAATAAAATTAAAAAAATATTATTTTTTGAATTTTTGTGACACAAAAAGTTAGAAATAAATAAAAGAGAAAAGAAAATCACTAAAAGTGAAAAAGGTGGGATTCGAACTCATGACCTTCCCCCTTTGTAACTCCTAAACCATGCTATTCTACCAATTGTGCCATTTTATTTATTCGAAATAAAGTGGCACAAGAAAGCTTACGAAGCGTCGTAAAAATATGGGGTACGACAGTTCCTGAACCCCTGATACCCTCTGCTAGCCCAAAAATCCCACAATAGGTGCAAAAATCATTGGTCAAAATTTAGGGTACTACAACGATTAAAGTGCATTTGTAATCTATTATTTACAAAACGAGAATTTCATAGCATTATGGATGAAGAGAATGAAAGCTTTCATATCAACACAATATTGAATTTAATGGAATTAAACCAAAATATTGTTACACTCTTTGATTTAAATCAAATGCATTAAACCAAAATGACATTAAACATGTTTTAAAATGACATAAAACGTACAAGACAGAACTATAAATAGTGTACACAAACTCTACTACAAAAGGTGTACACAAAATATAAACGCAATTTGCATGTAGTCTTGTTGTGTCCATCCATATGACACATACTCCACTTGATTCCAAAGTTTGCCCGCTTCAGTTGTGTCTCATCTTTCACCATTAAAATATTCTACTACATCAGTGTTCCCTCGTTATTGTGTCCCTTCCTCGGTAAATACATATTTTGTTTAAACAATTCGACCAAGCATCTTTCACTGACACGGCCAAGTCTATTGTGCCATAGCTCAGTCTTCGACATAGGTTTTGTGGATGCCACATCTGTAAAACCACTTACAACCTCAAACTCAAGGGTATACAAGCCTTGTTTCTTCACGCCTTTCAAGACTTCCTTAGACCCCTTTAGTACCCTTAGGATACTTTATTCTTCTTTGAAAACATATATTTTCTTGTCGTCACTAAGAGAAATCAAATTCTTCTTAAGATCGAGTACATACATAACATCAGTCAATAACCTTATTGAGTCATCATTAAACTTGAATCTCACATATTCAATACTTGCAATTTCGCAAGCTTTAGTGTTTCTCAGCAGCACTGATCCACCATCTTGATCGCACAATTCCTCAAACACGTCTTTGTTTAGAGTCATGTGTCAAGTACACCCTGAATCCAAAATTCACTCCTTTCTAGAGTCGCTGCTTGAAACCACCAGGACATTAGATGATTCATAACCATCTTGCAGAATGGATGCATTACCATTATCCTTTCCACCATGATTGTTTAGTCGACCAGGGCATACTTTTCTTGTATGAGCCTCCTTCTTATAATGATAACACTTAATAGTAGGAACATTACCACCATAAGAAATCTGCAGAAATTTACTCTTCTTCTTCTCAAACCTACCATCTTTCTGCAAGAATTTCCTCTTAACGGACAAATCTTCACCAACGGTCGATGGCTTATGCTCCTTTTGTTCGTTCAAATCATTAGAGTATAGGGCAGATTGAACATCTTCAAAGGTTAACGAATCTTTTCCATACAAGAGGTGTTTCGGACTAGCCTAATGGCTAGGCATGGCCCAATCCGCTTCTGCACCCGGAACGGCCCAATAGCCTAAGCCATGCCAGTTAAGGGTAAAGGGAAGCATTTTCTCCTCTGCCCCTCTGCTAAGGAGGGTTGGCAAACTGACCCCCAAGATCAGCTGCCCTTCGTCACATCTCTGCTTGTCACGCACAGTTCTACCATCCAGGAACAGTCACGACGCTCTTTCCCGCGACCACGCCCTTGCTCGTACCAACGGCTAGTTCTGAGCATGTATGCCCGTCTCAACGGCTAGTTTCTGGCAGTTACCTACTTTTGGGGAGCGAATATCTCACCCCGAAAATAGGGACCAATGGCCAAGCGTTGGGGGCATTATAAAAACCCTCTCATTTTAGAGGGTCAGGTATTCTAAAATCATCCTAAGACATACTCACTTTGTACTTGCCTTCTCTTCTCCCGATTCTTACTTTAACATCAGAGTGCCTTGCAGGTACACTCCTCCTCATCCTTGTAATCCAGAATCGCAGACGAAGTTTCTGGCCCACTTTAGGTTCTGATCAACCAGAAAGATCAGTGGAGCCGTCTGTGGGAAACTCTATTCTCCCTGTCTTTCTTTCCTCGTAAACCAAAGATCAAAACAGTTTTCAAGATTCAAATCATGGTCATCCATGACAACGTCAATGATGCTTGCAACACTGTCGTCTTACCCGTCAGCAAGACAGACAACGACAGGGCAAACCTCTTTCTTGGAGACAACATTCATCAGCAGAGGGATGGGGCCACCACGTCTCCCTTCCCGGATCGCGCTGACAACGTGGAGGTCTAGCCCTTAGAGGACTATTAGCTCGTCTGAGTTTCGTCCAACGCTGATCCGGCCATGGCAGCTCTGCTCGAGACCCTTAACAAGACGAACCTCCTGATCCTCCGGTAGAACGCAAGAATTGGACCCTTGGAAGAGACCTGCTGTCCAAGATCTCCTTCGCCGAGGTGTGAGCGCCAGAGATCTCGGAGTTCTTCTCCCAGACGAGGAAGAGACCGCCGGGTGCCAGTTGAGCTAGAATCCCTGGAAATAAGAAAACGCGACAATACTCCTCCCTGGAACCAACACTCCCCAGGGGCCAAGAGAACTAGAATGGATCTGCAGACAGAACACCAGCGTTCGCCTTTGCCCAAATCCAAGGGTCGGGCGCGAACCCCTCCTCCCCGTCGAGATCACGGTCTTCACCCTAGATGAAGTGCCCACTCTCGTTCGCGGTCAAGCAGCAGCAGCGGCAACGAGCCTCGAGGCCCGTTGTCCCAAGAGATCATGGCCACACGCCTACCCAAAGGGCTGTAGAAACCCCCACCCCTGGGAACATATGATGGCACGACGGATCCCGACGAGCACATCGAGAACATTGATGCCCTACTCGACTACCGTGGCGTCAAGGGCGCCATCAAATACAGATTATTCACGATTATGCTAAGGAAGGGAGCAATGTCCTGGTACAAGAGTCTCCCATATGAATCCATCACATCATGGAGGAAGTTGGGGAGGATGTTCTCCAGGAATTTCACAGCCTCTTGTCGTCACCCGAATACAAAAGCCTTCCTTGAGATCATCATTCAGGGGAAAGACGAATCTCTTCGAGCATATATCGAAAGTTTCAATAAAGAAGCCGTCCAGGTCTCCACGACTGACGATATGAAGAAGTATTTGCTCGAACGAGGACTCCATCCCCGCAACGACTTTGCCAAGGCGGTTGGCATTGAGACTCCAAGAACACTGAACGACCTCCTCCTCAAGGCTCAGGCGTACATCCAGTACAAAGAAAAGGAAGTTGTGAACACTGCTCGGGACTCGAGGCACCAATAGGGCGCCAGGTCCTCCAGAAATGACGGCTCCTCGTTAACTCGTCGGGAAGCAGATAAAAGGAGGGATGACCGCCCCCGGGAACCCTGAGATCACAAAGCGCCATCTGGCCGCTTTCATGAGTACACTCCGCTGACCGCCTCGCACGAGAAGATTCTCCTCGAATGCGCGAACTCAGAGTTTCAGCAGGCCGAGGTCCGTTTCCCAAAGCAAATACTGATCAAGTCGAACACAGATAAAATGAAGTATTGTCGGTTCCACAAGAGCCATAAACACACGACAGATGACTGCATCCATCTTAAGGATGCAATTGAGATCTTGATCAGGGACGGGCACCTGAAACAGTTCGCGAAGAAGAAAGACGCTCCTCGGCAGGATGCCCGAGAATCAATGAAGGACGAAGAGGAAGTGTCGTCCTCGGACGAGACCAGTCTTCAGGTCGCCATGAGCATCTCACGACCAGAAGACTTCTATGTCCCCAACGGGCTCAACATCCCTCCTTACTTCGCCACACACATCCCCTGGGAAACCTTCCCCTCCGCCATGGTCATATCGAGAGAGGGATTCAACAAGGTGACCGTGGGGTCCGTAAAGAGGAAATTCAAGCACCTCATCAACACAAGCTCGATCCGGAGCTCTACTCTCGATAAGATCCGGGGAGAGTCAGTTCCCATCACCTTCTACCGCGAGGAACTCCTCGGCGGAGCTCCAAACTCGAGTATTCCCCTGCTCGTAAGGGCGCAGATGGCCAACTTCGACATTCGCCGAATTTTGGTCGACCAGGGAAGCTCAGTCGACATCATGTACTCCTTACTGTTCTCCACACTTTAGCTGGACGAGACACACCTGACGCCCTACGTAGGCTCTGATCTACAAGGCTTCAACGGGTCAGTCACGAAGCCGTGGGGGTATGTGGAGCTGATTGTCACCTTCAGAGCAGCAGAGACAGCCAGATCCATCAAGGACCAGTTCCTGGTGATTGACTGCCCATCCCTTTACTAGTGCATCTTCAGATGACCAACTCTGGCCAAATTGGTAGTTGTTTCCTCCACGGTGCCCTTGAAGATGAAGTATTACACTTCCAAAGGGCTCGTTGCCACCCTACACTGAGACATAGAGGCTGCGAGAAGGTGCTTTGAGGCAGCCTCTGATCGATAAAATAGCAAGTGTACTATTTTAACGATGTAGTAATAGTTGGGGTTATCCCCATAATCGATCTCTCGAGGACTACGCGTTATTGTAAGTGCAGATGTTATTTCAATTAAACAAAAATGCCTTTGGGGGTTTGTTTGTTATAAAAGATTATAATAACTATATAAAATAAGCAGAACAATAAAAAGTGCTTTTACGATTATAATGAATCATGCTAGGGAAGGTGTATAAATTGCTCAATAAGAACCCTAAATTATCGTCAGAGAGATATGCCTCAAAACCTTAATTTTACCGACCCTCGAATATTTTTCTTAAATTCCTTAACTGAAAAACCTTTGATATTCTCCCTTGACCCTAATTCCTTAGCAGTCAAGAAAGAACATCAAGCAATAGTTCTGACAAAGTTTTTAGTCACTACGGGATATCCCCATTCCTAGGCAATATCTACCGTAATGTTATTATGCAAAATAAATAGATTAGTTTTTCAGGCCAAATCCTTAATCATAAATCGTTCCCAATTTAACCGATAGAAAAATGTTAAATAATTTGCATAACAAAAGATTAAGGCAAGAAAACATAATCTCATCATATAATTCAACAAAGGTTCATTACATCACAATTCAGGGACACCCCCTAGCATTGGGGGGGTTTAGCCTCTCATAATATTCAAAATAAAAACAACAATAAGATTAAAGAAAGACATTACAAATTGATCGGAGTAAATTGATTCTTCAATCGCTTCCTCTCATGAACAATCCCTTTCTCCCAATCTCCTTGATCGCCTCAAACTCTCGTGAATTTTTGTTCGTGAAAGTAAAAGTGTCCTCTTTCTCTCCCAAACAATCCTAATTAACCACAATTCACTTAACAGCGATGGAAAATACCCAGAATGCCCTTAGGAGAACCACAAACATAAAAATGATAAAAATCAGCAAATTCTCGCCCAGGCCAACACGGGCCGTGTCAGCTGACACGGGCACCCGTGTCAGCCCCTGCCAAATTTCCAACAAAGCCTCTCCTTGGTACTATCCTGACACGGGCCGTGTCAGGCGACATGGGTGGCCGTGTCAGGCTACTGTCTTCCTACTTAAAACTCTTCCAAAACTTGCGATTTTTATTGTTCTTTCGCTCCGATTCCTCTTGAATGTTTGTATGAACTTGAAAACACTACAGGACACAACCAAGGTATAAAATGTGGTAAAAGAGGAGTAAAAAAAATAAACAATGATGAAATATTAACTAAAATAAATAGTGAAATAACGTATGAAAACCACCGATCAAACTCCCCCAAACTTAAATTGTTGCTTGACCTCAAGCAACAAGCTCGCATAAATTTTTTTTAGATCAAACGGTACATATCAAACGAAAGACTTGTGAAGGTAAGGTGTGCCTGTACTCATACGTGAGCCTTTGTTCCGATCGATGAAAACTAGTTTTCTTGGTAATCGTCCGTTGACGAAGGTATCACACAAACACAAATCGCGGTAAAACCATGGACCAACATCCCCCTTTTCGGTTACCTCTCCAACTATGCTTTGGGCTTAAGTCTTTTCTTCGATTTTCTACCCCTTTCATTCGGTTAATCAGATTAAGGCATTTTTTTCGTTTTCCCTCACATGTACAGGATTGATCGAAAGTTTTTCTAGACACCATTATCTTTTTTTTCTCGCTCATTGGCGTTTATTTGTCCAGTTTGGGACGACAATTGAGACTCAACCGCCGTTAGGCT
Source organism: Lathyrus tuberosus (assembly GCA_022829125.1). Classification (NCBI taxonomy): domain Eukaryota; kingdom Viridiplantae; phylum Streptophyta; class Magnoliopsida; order Fabales; family Fabaceae; genus Lathyrus; species Lathyrus tuberosus. The sequence goes on along the minus strand of JALAZF010000152.1, from coordinate 814,761 downwards.
AAGTAACCGGGTGAGGGTTACCCAACTTAGAAGAACTAGTTGTCTTTATCGCCATTGTTCACTTTTTCGTTGCCTTAAGTCATTCCATCAATCAAACTTATACGTACAATTCTTTTTAGTCAAGTCGGACTATCACTATGAACTAATCGGGAAATACTTCTCAAACCCAAGTACTATGGCACAAATCTACACGTTGGACTCGTTTTCTTACTCCAGGGAATCTAGGGTGTTCGGGTCATTCCTAAGTTTTCAGACTTTCCCAATGTCCCTAGTTCTAACTCCTCTTCCCTTAAACTCTATATACTTTCTTGACCATCTCAAAACCACATTGTTCAAAAGATTTTTTTTTTTTACGGTTCTAATTCAGGGAGAATTTAGAGAGGTTTTCATAAAACAATACATAAAACAGACATGACCCGTACAAAGAGGAAAAACTAAAAACAGTAAATCCTCCCCCAAACTTAAACTACACATTGGCCCCAATGTGTTAGAACAAGAGCGAGAGAGGTCACTCACATAGATCCTGATTCAGGATGCTGACGGTAATGCCACACTACTGCTACATCATCGTTTGCACATGTAGGATCCGGATTATTTCCTGCAACAAAACAAAAACAAACAGCAAATAGAAAGTAACTAATTAGACAAGTGTGGGTTGCCTCCCACGTAGCGCTTCGTTTAACGTCGCATGGCTCGACGGGTTACTCCCCAATGCTATGGGGGGTACTTCAGCTTACACGTTTTGTTACTTTTGTTGCTTGACCTTTCCGCAACAAAGCTCTTGTCATGTTCAACAATACGGACTACTTCTTGCCTCAAGTCAACTCCCACTTCCTTATCCTTCCTTCTATGTCTTTTTTATTTCTTTTCTTGCTTTCACGAATGGATTTTACAGTGTTGACATGTGCACTACATGCCCGAGAGACTTCATCCTTAGATATGAAGCCGGAGACTTTTTCAAGATGGGGTTTCGTACTTATGCCTTTTTTCACCATTTCGATCATTCCAAGTGAAGCTTGCTTACCTTTACCTTCATTTCGCTTCTTGATATCCAACACTTTTAAAGTGATTTCCTCATCAAAAGATTTAAAAGTCACAGTGCCTTTCTCAATATCGAAATTGCATCGACTAGTGAGCAGGAAAGGTCGACCGAGGATGATAGGGGTATCTTCGTCTTCTGGATTATCCATGATCTCAAAGTCAATCGAAAAGACAAATTCACCGACCGTCACCAACACATCTTCAGCTAGCCCATAAGATCTCTCAGTTTTGTGGTTTGTAAATTTTAAATTCGTTCCCGCATCGCTCACCCTTCTAATTCCCAATTTTTTATAAATAGATAATGGCATGAGACTAACACTAGCACCTGAATCAATCAGAACTTTTTTGAAATTTCTGTCTTTTATAGTGCACGGTATTGTAACAGATCCAGGATCCTTCTGCTTGGCGGGGATTCTCCTATTTTGTGATTCCCCACTAGTCTCCTCAATTAGACTCTTTACCTCCTCTCCACTAGGTTTCTTTTTTCCGATGACCTCCTTCATGAATTTCTTGTATAGAGGCATTTGTTTAAGTGCTTCAAAGAAGGGCATATTAATCTCTAACTTTTTGAACAATGAGCTGAATTTCTCAAAGTCTTTTTCTTGTGTCTCCTTCTTTGTCACTCTTGAGGGGTATGATAACTTGATCTTAGGTTTAACCGCTTCTTTTCTTTTCTCTTCTGTTGGCCTGGCTTCTTCTTCTGCAACTTCCTGGCTTTCTGCGGTAACAACATTGACATTCTCATGATTCTTCAGATTGGGGATTGTGGCGCTTGGGAGGGCGCCTGGTGTCTGAGAACTTGCTAATTGTTGTGCTATCTGGCTCATCTGAACTTCAAGATTTTTAATGGAAGCACTTGTGTTCCTCAGATTACTTCTTGTCTCTTCTTGAAATTGGAAGCTTTGAGCGGCCATCTTCTCAATGGTAATCTCCCATTGTGCTTTTTGGGTAGCTTGTTGCTGTTGTGGGCATTGTTGTTGATTCTGATCTTTCCAGGAGAAGTTAAGATGATTCTTCCACCCAGGATTATAAGTTTAAGCGTAGGGATTATTCTGCCTCAGGAATTTTATCTCTTCAATTTGTTGTGGACTCGCAACACAATGTGCAGTGTAATGGGGTCCACTATAGATCTCACAACTCATGGGTTGACCAGTTTGAACTTGCGCCACACTTTGATTATTCAACTTCAAATCAATCACACCCTCAGATTTATTCACACTTCGATCATATAGCTCCAAATGTTCGTTGGCTGCAATAGCTTCAATAATTTTCTTAATACCAGTCGCGGTGGTGAAGTTGGATGATCCACCAGCTGTTGTATCAATAAGTTGCTTAGTTTTCATTCGGAGATCATTGACGAACACCTGCATCTGCTCAGTTTGATCCATGTTGTGAGTCGGACAGGCAACCAAAACCTTCTTGAACCTCTTGTATGCGTCTCTGAGAGATTCTTCGTCCTTCTGTTTAAAGTTCACAATATCATATCTTTTTCGGATATAAACAGAGGCCAGAAAATACTCATTCAGAAATGCCTTCTCCATCTCTTCCCAAGTGGTAATACTCCCAGCAGGTAATGAGTAGAACCACTCTTCAGCCTCTTCCGCCAGAGTGAAAGGAAACATTCTTAACTTCTTTGCTTCCTCCGTGTGCCCCTCAATCTTGAGGGTGGTGCTCATAGTAAGAAATCTTTGCAGATGTTTGTTGGCATCTTCATTAACCTTTCCGGTGAAAGGTCTCCTCTCAAGTTGAGTGATTGTGCTAGGATGCATCTGGAAATTCGACACATTCACCGGTTGGTTCACAATGGTCAACCTACTAGCCGGTGCATTTGCCCCACCGTAATTGCCCAGAAGTCTCTCTGCTGGTTAATTTCCAGCCATGGTCACTGTATCTTTGTCTGACTCTGAACCTGAGTTTGAGTGATTCGACGGTTTAGCATCAGACGCTGTAAGTTTTGCTTACCTACGCCTCTCATGTATCGTTCTTTCAATTTCTGCGTCAAAAAAAAAATTTGCTGAGGATTCACCTCGCATAAAAATGTTAGACGCAGATTAGTAGCAACAGTAATAATCCAAAAGTTATAAGAAAATTGAAAATAGAAATAACAGAAAAATAAAATTAAAAATTTTAGTCACAGAGTGACAAAATTCCAATTGAACTAACAAAGTACTTTAAACTTGGCAGTCCCCGGCAACGGCGCCAAAAACTTGATCGATAAAATAGCAAGTGTATTATTTTAACGATGTAGTAATAGTTGGGGTTATCCCCAGAATCGATCTCTCGAGGACTGCGTGTTATTGTAAGTGCGAATGTTATTTCAATTAAAGAAAAATGCCTTTTGGGGTTTGTTTGTTATAAAAGATTATAATAACAATATAAAATAAGCAGAATAATAAAAAATGCTTTTACGATTATAATGAATCATGCTAGGGAAGGTGTATAAATTGCTTAGTAAGAACCCTAAATTATCGTCAGAGAGATATGCCTCAAAACCTTAATTTTACCGACCCTCAAATATTTTTCTTAAATTCCTTAACCGAAAAACCTTTGATATTCTCCCTTTACCCTAATTCCTTAGCAGTCAAGAAAGAACATCAAGCAATAGTTCTGACAAAGTTTTTAGTCACTACGGGATATCCCCATTCCTAGGAAATATCTACCGTAATGTTATTATGCAAAATAAATAGATTAGTTTTTCAGGCCAAATCCCTAATCGTAAATCGTTCCCAATTTAACCAATCGAAAAATGTTAAATAATTTGCATAACAAAAGATTAAGGCAAGAAAACATAATCTCATCTGATAATTCAACAAAGGTTCATTACATCACAATTCAGGGACACTCCCCTAGCATTGGGGGGTTTAGCCTCTCATAATATTCAAAATAAACACAACAATAAGATTAAAAAAAGACATTACAAATTGATCAGAGTAAATTGATTCTTCAATCGCTTCCGCTCATGAACAATCCCCTTCTCCCAATCTCTTTGATCGCCTCCAACTCTCGTGAATTTTTGTTCGTGAATGTAAAAGTGTGCTCTTTCTCTCCCAAACAATCCTAAGTAACCATAATTCACTTAACAGTGATGGAAAATACCCAGAATGCCCTTAGGAGAACCACAAACATAAAAATGATAAAAATAAGCAAATTCTCGCCCAGGCCAACACGGGCCGTGTCAGGCAACACGACCGGCCGTGTTGGCTTTCTGCCTTGAGGGAATAAAATTGCATGTTTCAGACCTGCTGACACGGGCACCCGTGTCAGCCCCCTGCCAAATTTCCAACAAAGCCTCTCCTTGGTACTCTCCTGACACGGGCCGTGTCAGGCGACACGGGTGGTCGTGTCAGGCTACTGTCTTCCTACTTAAAACTCTTCCGAAATTTGCGATTTTTATTGTTCTTTCACTCCGATTCCTCTTGAATGTTTGTATGAACCTGAAAACACTACAAGACACAACCAAGGCATAAAATGTGGTAAAAGAGGAGTAAAACAAATAAACAATGACGAAATATTAACTAAAACAAATAGTGAAATAACGTATGAAAACCACCGATCAGCCTCAAAAGGGATGAACACCATCGCCGCTCTGCCAAAGACTTCCAGCAAGCCTGCTCTACCCTACAGCTCTGAAGAGGCGAAACCGCTGCCCCGCGTCGACTCCATCGACCTCGACAGTCGTTTCTCCAAGGACGACTTCAGGGACCAAAAGAAGAAGGGGAAGAAGACTCAGTCGAGCTTGAGCAGCCCCTCAACATTAGCCAGCAGCGGCAAGACTACCCATCCGATGCGGCCAATCCTGAATGGCGAATTCAAGCTAGTCCTCCTCAATGACAACCCCCATAAGGGAGTGAAGAATTGGACCGGCCTCCCCGACCTTGCAAGGAAGTAGCTGAAAGCTTGTCTCAGGGAGAATGCATACCTGTTAGCATGGAGCGCCTCAGAGATGCTCAGGCTGGATCCAGAGGTGGCCTGCCACCAGCTCACCATCGACCCCGTTGTTATGGCAGTAGCTCGACGTAGGAAAAAGAAGTCCCCAGAAAAAGCGGAGGCTGCCGAGCAAGCTGTAAAAGACCTCCTAGAGGAAAATTTCATTTCGGAAGCCAAGTACACTACTTGGCTATCCAACGTTGTACTTGTAAAGAAATCAAATGGAAAATGGAGAATGTGTGTTGACTATACTGATCTTAAAAGGGCCTACCCTAAAGATGCCTATCCCCTCCCCAACATGGACAAATTAGTTTATAATTTTGCCAATTTTAAATTATTGTCTTTCATGGATGCATATTCGGGTTATAACCAAATACCCATGGCCAAAAGCGATAAAAGGTACACATCTTTCATGACCGAATCGGGTAACTATTACTACAACGTAATGCCATTCGACTTGAAAAACGCTGGCGCTACCTATCAAAGAATAATGTACAAAGTCTTTCGAGGAGAGATCAGGGATATGCTCGAAGTTTACATGGACGACATGATCATGAAATCCCATGAGGAATCCGATCATATGCTCCTTCTAAAGAAGGTCTTCGAGCAGGACAGGAAGTACAAGATGCACTTCAATCCGGAGAAGTGCACGTTTGGGGTACGGGCAGGCCAGTTTCTCGGTTTTTACCTAATAGAACGAGGAATCGAAGCCAACCCTACAAATGCAGAGCATTCTCTGAATTCGCCACGTCGAATTCGAAAAAATCAAATCCAAGCTCTGAACGGGACACACACCTCAATGTCCCGTTTTGTGGCAAAATCTTCTCACCACGCGCTCCCCTTTTTCAAACTCCTCGGTAAAGAAACAGATTTTGAGTGGACGAAGGAATGCGACAAGGCCCTACTCCACCTAAAACAAGCACTATTAGAACCATCGGTCCTCTCCCAGCCAGAAAACAGAGAGACCCTCTATCTCTATCTCACTGTTGCAACTGAGGCTATCAGTGCAGCCCTCATTCTTGAAACCCCTAAAGGGCAGAAGCCCATATACTTCACGAGGAAGGCGCTGTAAGGACCGGAACTTAGATACCAACAGATCGAAAAAGTAGCCCTAGCCCTCATTAACGCATCGAGGAGGCTGAGGCACTATTTTCTAGCCCACACCATCGTAGGGCGCATGGACCAGCCCGTGAGACAACTATTGGACCGCCCCAATATGGCCGATAGAATGCTCAAATGGTTAATGGAACTGTCCGAGTTTGACATCCAGTATGAGAGCAGAAAAGCCCTCAAAGCTCCAGCACTGGCCGACTTCGTGGCGGAGATGACCTTGCCCGTCTCCCCAACTTACGGAGTTCACAAGTGGACAATCTTCATCGACTGAGCATCCAGCTCGGCAGGGACCAGGGCAGACGTCATCTTGGAAAATGAGGAGGGTATCCTCGTCGAGGTCTCGCTCACCCTATCTTTCCCCACATCCAACAATCAGGCAGAGTATGAAGTTTTCCTCGCTGGTATACGCCTCGCCAAAGACCTGGGAGCCGAGGAAGTCATAATCTGCACAGATTCCCAGCTCATGGCCCTCTAGTTCGGGGAGAGTATCACGCAAAAATCGACAATCTCTCTGAATACTTGGCCTTGGTTAAAGAAAAAATGGCAAAGTTCGCGTCCGTGGAAGTAAAGCACGTTCCCCGCAAACACAATGTCCGGGCAGATGTCCTGTCAAAGCTGACAGGCACAAAAAATAAGGGAGGAAACAAATCTGTCATCCAGGAGATGCTTCCTCGGCCAAGCATCGAGAGAACTCCCCGAACCCTCGTCATAAACGTCATTGGCGACAGAGACTGCTGGATGACCCTGGTCTACAACTACCTTGCCAAGGATGAACTATCATCCGACCCAAAGGACGCCACCGTAGTCAGGCGCAGAGCCTATTCTTACGTCCTGGTTGAAAATAAGCTCTACCGGCGAGGGTTCTTCATTCCTCTCCTCAAATGCGTCGAGGAAAACATGGTCGCCCACGTACTGCACGAAATCCTCAAAGGAATCAATGCCCAGCACCTCGGAGGAAGATCCCTCGCCAGGAAAGCTCTACGAGCAGGGTATTACTGGCCGACCATGCAGCATGACGCGAAAGAACATGTGAAAAAATGTGACAAATGCCAACTTCGCGGGGACATACACCTGTCACCGCCCAATGAGCTCAAAACAATGTCCTCCCCGTGGCCATTCGCATGGTAGGGCCTGGACATCCTAGGATCGTTCGTCGTATGATCAAATCAGAACAAATACTTGATAGTAGGCGTGGACTATTTTACAAAGTGGATAGTAGCAGAGGCTCTGCCCAAAATAACGGCCTAAAACATACTTCGTTTCTACAAGCGAAACATTCTTGCCCGCTTCGGCATTCCCCAAGAAATCGTCACCGACAACGGGACACACTTCACGGACAAAAAGTTTCAGGAATTCGTCGCCAAACTGGGCATCAAACAACACTTCGCGTTCGTCGATCACCCGCGGATGAACGGACAAGCCAAAGCAGCGAACAGGGTAATCCTGTGAGGTCTCAAGAGGAGACTAGACGAAATCAAGAAACAGTGGGTCGAGGAGCTGCACAGCGTGCTTTGGGCCTACCGAACTATGCCCCACTCTTCGACTAGGGAAACCCCATTCTGTTTAGCATACGGGACCAAGGAAGTGATCCCTATCGAAATACACGTCCCCTCCAGGCGAATTGAAGCTCCCCTGGACGAGGAGGCAAACAGTGAGGCGCTGGGGGGGGGGGGGGAGCTCGACCTCGTCAAAGAGGTCCGATCAGGAGCAGCCCTCCATGAGGCCTCGTTAAAACAAAAAATCATAATCAGGCATAATGCCAAAGTCATACGACGAGACTTCCAAGTGGAAAGTCTCGTCCTAAGGAGAAATCACAAAGATTCTCGTGAAGGCAAGCTTGACGCAAACTGGGAAGGACCCTACCGTGTTCGAGCAAAAATGGAGAATGAGGCCTACTACCTAGAACGTCTCAATGGGGAAGAACTCACTCGACCAAGATACACCGAAAAGCTAAAACAATATTATAGCTAAGGCTACAACTGTCGGCAAGCTCTGTCAACACGACGAGCACAACGTACCGACCATAAGTGCGCGCCTCGGTATAAGCGTTGCATACTAAAATCGATCAAGGCGGGATTTTACTCTGGAACGAGCAAAACCCCTGCCCGACAGCGGTCCCTCGACCGGGACCGCCGTCGCCACCGTACCGCGAAAAGCAGAATGCCCAACTCGCAATGGGAAGTTCACGCCCCAAACTCAGGCCACAAACGCGACCTGAGCTCCACTCTCTTTCCCGAAAACTACCCAGGCCTTTTGACCTGTTCCCCTCACTGTCGAACAACATTTTGTCGATCAAACCACTAAACAGTGAAAAATCATTCACAAAAACAGCCCATACATTAGGCACCCATTACGAGCAGCGTGTGACACTTAGCGAAATTAAGCATAGTAAAACACATGAACGCACAAACATCGAAAACAAGTCATACAAAAGCGACCACCATGGACGAAAATAAATATTATAAGATAAAACGTCCATGAGGAACGCAATTGTAATGATTACATCAAAAAGGGGCCAAGCCCCATCCAAAAAAATATTACAATGTACGGCACGCAGGCCGGAAGTACAAAAAAGAAAATCAATCGACCATAGGTTGAGGCTCCTCGTGGACAGGATGCTCGTGCTTCTCGCCAAATATGAGAAAGTCTGGGTTGACAATTTGGTCGTCCACCAAGTTGTGGAGAAACCCGGTCCCCTCGGTAACCAACTCAACCCTGGGGTTAACAACCTTCAGTTGCTCCACCGCGTTGTTTAAGGCATCCTCGGCGGCCCCTAAGCAATCCTCCTCAGCCTGGATAATCTGGGAAACAAGCTCGGCTCGAGTCTTCAGACTCTTCACCTCATCGCTGTCGTCCTCAGTAGGATTTGCGGCAACCCACAAAGAAACGACCATATCCTCCGCAGCTTTTTTCTCCGCGGCCAGGGTATCCCTCTCCCCGATAACCGCGACCAGCTCTTTCTTATATTTTTTTGCCGCCTCCTTCGTAGCCTTCAGCTCCTCCTTCAGAAATGCGTTGGTGGCCTGAGTCTTCTTCAGCTCCTCCTCTTGAAGGCCCCCTTTTTCGGTGTAGACCACCGCCATGCCCAAGACCCTCACTAGGGCAGTGGCGTCCTGGACCAGCAGCGTCCTCTTACTCGGACGGTCAAGCTCCTCGAGCACCAAGGACTCCGCCCAATGGAGTGTGAGGGAGGAGCCTTCGAAGAAACTCCTATTGTGGAAGCACAGAGGCAGCTCGTATTTGCTCGTCTCTCCTTCGCTGGTAAGGTCAAGTGTAACACCCCACTTTTCCCATTTTGAAAATAACAAAAATATTAAAGATAAATCAGAGTTTGCACCAAAAAGTGGAATGTCACATCATCAAAACCAATATAAACTCCTTATTGTATTAAATTGAATAAAGAATCGGCGAAAATAATCATTCAGTTTCAAATTCACGGCCATCCGCCCAAATACACCAATAGTTCCTTAAAACAAGGTTCTCCATAAAATAATTCAACCAAATGAAATACGTAACAAAGAATGCAATAAAATCAAAACAACTACAAAAATATCCCAACATCCCGTGTTACGTATCAGAGCACTCCTATAGACTCGAACAGGCAACACGAACATCCAAGCAACCTAAGTACATGGGTTATCTGTACTTCCAAAGAAGCACAGACACAACAACAACAACAAAGGGGTGAGAAATCACATTCAATATATAACGGTGAATAAATACATGATAAGAAGGTAGCATTCACATATATAAATCAATAACACACCAACACGACCTACTGTCCAACATCATCATCAACATCAATTAATAATGTAATGCAACACGACACCATGCATGCGGTACCGACTCGTTGGTTCATTCAATCGAACCCCGGATAGATCACATACACCTCTACTTGGCAATGATTTATCCCCCACCATTCTCCATATAGGAGTACAGATGAATCGCATACACTCCTCCTGAGCAACGATCCATCCCACCAATCACCATGAAAATGCATGACATATGATGCACAATAACACATGTATAATATCAGAACACATGTATATGATCCTCCTGATCACACCTTAACATAACATCAACACCATCATTACATAATTGTTTCATGCACACCAAACATCCAAATTATTAATTAATTCCTTAAATTTATTAAAATTATTATCTCCATCACCAATGTTTTATTTCTCAACACCTGGCACCTATCCCCAACCTCTCAAACCAAAAGAAACCGAATCGGACGCGAAAACGGGAAAGAAATCGCGAAACAGTAAAATTCTGCAACTTCGCTGGCCATACGCATATTGCCCCATGCCATACGTGTATTGCCAGCTCGCTCGCCCAACCCATACGCGTATTGACTTCCTTCGTACGCGTATCTCCTCACAATCCCCAAGTCCTTACGCGTATTGCCTTATGCCGTACGCGTACGGACAGAGACGTCTTCTCACTGAATTTCCCAAATTCCCACACCATACGCGTATTGCCCTCCTATTACGCGTACTACCTAGCTCCCATACGCGTATTGCTGCGTATCATGCCACTCCATACGCGTATCGCCCCACCTGATACGCGTATTTCCAGATCTATTACGCAATTCACCAGAAGCCTCACTATTCTGCATTCTGCTACGATTTCCACACTTCTCCACTTCCAACCAGTCCTATAATCGTTTCTACACTGATTTTAGGTCCAGTTTTCATCTTTTCTCTTGTACCTAGAATTACTACATGTATTATAAGTCTATAATCTCAAATCGTTCTCCTAACTCGAGTCAAAATCAACAGGTCTACAACATGTGCATACAACATCAACAACCACAACAATTCATGAAAATACATATCAATTCATACACGATTCTCAGAATCACAACAGACATATACAACAATCATCAATTCCACAGTTTTACATACAAATGCCTACGGGGTTAAGGACTCCCCACTACCCTATCATGAATATATCACCAATATTAAACCCGTTTCTCCCCTTACCTCGAATTCTTGCTTGATTCCTGCGAAAATTGGTGAAGATCTTTGCCCTAGCACACCCTTGTTCTTCCTCTCCTTAGCTTTTCCTCTTTCTATCTCTAAGATTCTGATTTACACTCCAACTCTTAGTTCCCACTAATTATCACTCAATTACTAAATTGCCCTTCATTAACTCATCAGCCCATTAATGATTTATCTTATTTTATTTTAATTCACTAAAATTGCCACACTAATATTAATATTACTAATAATAATAATAATAATATTAGTAATAATAATAACAATAGTAATAATAATAACAATATTATTAATAATAGCACTAAGTCACCCCACCTTATTATTTATGGTCTAAACCCCACATTTAGCAGTAATGTCCTACCATAACCATCCCATCGCACTCGAACACACCCCCAAACAAGGTCACACAAATAAAATAACACAAGACGTCTAAATAATTAAAATGAGGTGTTACTTCGAGGACCTCCTCTACCCGGGGGAACTTCGGCTTTGAGGTTACTGGCATAGGGGAGACCTGGGCGGCAGGTACTCCGGATGAAGAGGTCCCCGACCCCGTCGGGGGTGGAACTACCTGCTTGCCGAGGCAGGTTTTTCCCAATTTTCTTCCCCAGCTTGAGCTTGGCCGCATCACTTTCCACCAAATGCTCCTGAGCTGATGACATATTGTCTTCAAAACAACAGACACACGTTAGTAAACGAAAAATAACAATATGAACAAGCTAAGAATAAATAAATGGCTACCCAAAAATTCTAAAGCCTCCTCGCGCGTGCCGCATTCGAGGAGCTCCTTCGTATTAATATATCGGGTCTCCACCTTAAGCCCCACGTCTTCTTTAAAAATAATGTCCCCACCTTTGGTCACGCGCTGGGCAAGGCGTAAGCCATCAACAAAAGCCATCAGTTTGTTGTAGCTGGCCAGATCATCCTCCTCCAGCATAGGTGGCTTGCCAATGTAATCCCCGATCTCCCTGGTAAAGTGGCCCTCACTCGAGGAGAAACTGAACTTTAGCACCCGATGCCCCTTTATCTTGCCATGTTCTTCGTGGAGGGGATCCCCGTTCTCATCTATAAGAATCTCCCAGGCGAACAAGGAGTCTTTAGCCCTCTCCGACACAGGCTCCACTATGTAATACCTCTCCTTAAACGTCCTGATGGACTCGGAGAAGGCCTTGAACAATTTTCTCCCCTGCTTCAGGGAAACTCATCCGAACTGCCCTCGCACGACCTGACATTGAAGGTGGAAGACAGTGAAGAATAGGGGGAGAGTGGCTCCAATCTTCAAAAACTCACATGTAATCTTGAATGCCCGAATGAAGGTAATCGAGTTCGAGGGTAGTTGGGAGGGCGCCAAGTCCAGGTGTCCGAAAACTGCCATTTGTAAATCCATGAAGGGCAGCCTCAACCCGATCTCCTTGAAAATGAACTCGTACATAGGGAACCTCTCCCCGTAAGCCGACAATATTCGTTCATCCTCCTCAAGAAAATTAACCTTCCAGTCTCCCTCGACCCCCACCGTCGTGAAGGCGTCCTGAGTATGGAAGGCAAAAAGGGAGGCATGCTCCCGAGGCTCAGCAGCAATCCACTATTCCCTGATACTACTGGGAACGGAGGTGTCGTCGTCATTCTTGGGAGCAGAAGTTTCGTTAGAACTCATATCCTCTGAAGAGCTCTCTCGGACAGCTCCCGCTCTAGCATAACGTCATCCTCGGGATTGCGAGACATCTCTTTTACCTAAAAAGCAGAGGACAAAAGTGAATTTGATGCCAAAATTAAATCCACATTCCACCGCTAGTCAAGTGAAAGGGCGTGCGAAGACCCGGGGACAACGTCCTCGACCTAAGCCCTTGCTCAAATAGCGCAGCGATGGGGCAAAGAGATTCTCATGTCAATCCCTTAAACCCTCACGTGGATATCCTCCCTGACACTTTACCCAGAATTTCGTTGAAGTTCCATCGAAAAACTCATGAGTACACCGGAAACTTCATAAGTCCACCAGCGACAAACTCGTTTGTCGTCGCAACGGTGCCGGAATAAACAAAAACCTAAGTTCCTAACACTCCGACGATGGCGCCGACGGCAGAAAACGGCTCAACCACCTCCATACACCAACATTCATTGGAATGCACCCCTAATCTACCCAATTTTCATCCTAACTGCATGCAAATCTAAGCAAAATAAGGTTGAAACGCGTAAAAGCAAGAAGGATAAGAAAACTTACGTGGTCGAAGAGATAAAAAAGGTGTTCGGCGAAGTCTGGTCGGTGCTCGGGCGGCGGTGGACGAAGGAAACGAAGACAACAACAATAGAAAAGAGAGAAGTGAAAAGTGAAAAATGAACGCTTCCACCCTCTATTTATAGACAGGTCAGAGGCACGTGCACGAGCACGCGCGGCATAGGGGCATCATCATGACCCTAACATAGCCATTATTACGCATTAAATATGGCACGTGGCTCGATGCACGCCTGGCACTCTATCCCTTCAAGTCTCATCAACCGTTGGGCTCCCTGCTCGTCAGGCACACAGAGCAACGTTTCGAGTTCCTAGGGCACAGGTACCCTCTAGCACCACGAGGCAACCCCGCCTCAGTAACAGGCGTCAACCACGGTTACTCCTTCTCGAGACCAAGGGCTACTGTTGTACCCCAAATTTTTACCCTTAGATTCTTTGATCTTTTGCATATCATTTTAAGTCAGTCCTTGTTTTTGAATTTTTCAGTAAGACGTTTCATTAATCATGCAATTTTAATTTCATTGTCATTTTTTTGATTATTTTTATTTTTTATTTTTTTATAAATAATATCTTAAGCGTGTTTAGAATTGATTTAGTTTAATCTCAATATAGTACATTTTAAAATTGATTCTTTTTCAGTTAGTTTTTTGTAATATCGTATATTTTTACCTTATCTTAAATTCAATTTAATTTATTTGTAATTTTTAGTGTTTTTATAACTTAATGTGATTTTTAATTTTAATTTAGCTTTTAGTTTAGTCTTAATTAGATTAATCTTAATATAGTTTCTTTTTAATTTTAGTCAAATTTTAATATTATTTAGTTTAAGTTATTAACTTAGTTTAATTTTAATTTTCATTTTCATTTTAATCTTATCGTGATTTCAACTTTAATTTTAGTTATAATCTAAGTTTAATTTTAATTAGCTGTCATTTTTATTGTTTTATTTTGTGTAAAAAAAGAATCATAAAAAAGTATATACTTAGAGTTTTCTATAATATAAAAATACAAAAAAAAAATACAAAGGATAATAGTTACAAAAAAGAAAAGAGACTTTTGATCCCACTACACTCCAAGCTTGCTTCGTGCATCCATAGACCATATACCAAAAAACCAACACAGCACGTAAACCCTTCTACAAATTGTACCACAGCCTGCCTCACATTGAAAACAACAGCACATCAAATTGCATATACTCTGCTACTATCCCCACATCCTAAGCCATGCGTGAAAACGACAAGTCAGGACAACAACTTCACAAAGCACCTCCTGTTACTCCAAAACCACAACCTTGCATTACCACTGCTACACTTCATAACAAGTTTTGCAATGAGCTCTCCCGATCATACTCCTACTATACAAACGTATTACCATGCAGGCATGAAAACAACTTCAGCCTGCGATTCTGCAGAGAAAGCAACAACCTGCATTTTGAAAGGGACTTCAGAGCTTCAATTTTTTTAAAAGGAAACAAGTTTCGATTGTTAAAAGGGGGGGGGGGGGCAAGAAACGAAACTCACAGCAAGAAATTAAAAGAAAAACTCATCTCAACCTTGCTCTCTCAAATTCTCAGCAGCGACCACTCCCTTCATACCTTTCACTAAAACTTCATCCCTCCCTCCGCCTTCTATTTACTCCAGCCACTACAACTCTCTGCTCCTACAATAAACATAAACCCGGTCTTCAATATTGACATAAAAAAAACCACCCCTCCACTTCTGTCCCCCATAAACCATTACCTCTTCACCATAACAAACCCATATCACTCCTTCATCATAACAACCACTGTCAACAACATAAACCGCCGGAAACACCTTTCATCACCATCTTCATTTTCCGCCGACACTGACGCGGAGTATCGTCAACACCACTTCAGCTCAACAACTCATCTTTGCGACTCAGCTTCTTGCTTGCGACACGTTCGCCATTGTCGGTAACCCTCGCATATTTCTCTTCAAATTTGATGTTACGTAAATATTTGTGTTTGGCTTTGTGTTGTGAGGTCATTGTTATTGCTTTTGATTCATGCTGCTGAATGTTTGGTTCCGTCGATTTCGTTGCGTAGCTTTCATTTTCGTTCTTTACTATTTGTATCACGGATGTATGTTTCGATTGCGATGCATTTTTGTTTCATAATTGATCATTATAGTTTCTGCATTTTTGTGAACTGAACTTACTACTTTCTTCATGATTGATCTTGGTGTTTGGTCTATTGGGTTGCTAGTTAGTTTGTCATCTTTATACAGCGCATATACTTGGTTTGTTTATTTAAATTTTGTTATTCCTTGTTTGACTTAACAACTTTGTAAATGATATTATTACTGTCTCGTGCAACTGGCATGACATTGTTGTCACTGGTTCTTGTGTCATGATATTTTCGTTTTAACTGATACAAGTTTTAATGGTTTACTTTTGTTTCAAATATAGCAGTATAATAGTTTGGTTTCATTTATAATAGTTTTGTTTCAAATATAGGAAGAAGGTTGTTTTAGTTTTATCATTTTAACTAGGCCACTATATTGTTTACTGAAAGTCGTTATGGTAAGTTAGTATTTAGTTTCATATTAGTACTATTATACTATACAACTTCAGTTCTAGCTTTTTTAGATTTCATTTCATTTTTTTAATTAATTTATAATTGTTAATTGTTTTTTATTATAATATTTTCTTAATTAATATGATTTAATCGTGTGAAATTTTTTAAAGCTGTTATACTATATATACTGACTGTTCATATGATATTATTTAAGCATACTTTTTATAAGCATACTTCTTTTTATATGTACACACTTACTGATTGCAATACACAGTGCCTGTTTTTTTAGATATAGCATGCTTTCGGTTTTCATCTTTCGATACTGCTATTTAGTTTAAAGTTTCAATATATACATCTTTTATAAGTTATACTATATACTTTTTTATTAGTTATATATATATATAGTTTTAATCATAATATATGCTTGTTAGTTACAGTAAGTGATTGGGAATTATAATAATAAAATCATTTCTTCATTTAGCATTAAATTGCTAACTAAAAGCTCATTTTATTTATATAGTTTTCAATTAGAATTTAATTTAATTAGATTTTAATTAGAATTTAGTTTTTAGTTTAATTAGATTTTAATTAGAATTTAGTTTTTAGTTTAATTAGATTTTAATTAGAATTTAGTGTAATTAATTTTAATTAGAATTTAGTTTTTAGTTTAAGTAGATTTAATTAGAAGTTAATTTAACTAGTTTAATTAGAATTTTATTTAATTAGGTCTTATTTAATTCTTAAATCATCGATTTTCTTTTTAGTTAATTCTTGAATTTATATTCTCTTGTGGTCTGACTTTATTTTTGGTGATTATTTGCTTCTTTGCTTCGGGCCAAATTTCTCTATGTTTATTCATGATACATGTTCATTGCGATTTGATTACACGCCTTGATCTCTGTTTTGCACATACACTATTATACTGCTCATACTATTATATTCATATCTTGCTCATACCTCATTCCAAAGGAAAGGACCCGATAGTTGACTGTCATGTCATAGTCTTGTCCATCATTACCCTTTAAAACTAGCCTTCCCAAGAGATAGCTATTAATCTCTTATAACTTCTATAACCCTTAAACCTTTCTTTAATCTTCACCAGAGATAGCCATTAATCTCTTCCCCTGAACAAATCAATTTTTACAAGCTTTGCTTTCAAGCTTCTCACCCTACTTTCCCTTGGAACCTTGACCACAGTCAAGAGTTCCTCCCCCCATTGAGGGGAACTACGATTGCTCTGATTTCTCAAGTTCACCTTGAGAATACGTAGGCATAGGATTGTGAGATCCTAGCGAGCTACCTTTTTCCTTTTCCATCTTTTTCCTTTACATCCGATGCCTTCTCGGATTCCACATTTTCTTTTTACACCCTTAGACCATACTTAGAGTACATACCTTAGGTCATCACCTTAGTACAGATTTCTTAGCAAGCAAACTTTAACATGACACAAATACTAACAAGAGGTTCCCGTAGAGTACTACGGACGTTTAGGGTGCTGATACCTTCCCTTTGCGTAACCAACCCCCGAACCTTAGATCCCCCCCTTTAGGTTTTTTTAACGATCTTGAACCTTTCCTTTGGATAAATCAAAGTCGGTTGTAAAAGAAATATGATGCAAGTTAATTAATAGCTTGTTATCCGATTTTCACCGCAACAGAAATGGCGACTTCACTGGGGATCAAGTTAGACCTATTGCTGGTCCTTTTCCTAAGAGGGTTAAGCCTATCTTGTTTGTATTTGTGTTATTTATATGTTTGCTTGCTTGTACATTTGTATATTTATGTCTGTATATATCTGTATACCTGTATATATCTCTGTCTGTATTGGATTTTCTGTGTGCAGGGTACTACTATTGAGTGGTGAGATAAGTCCTAACCCGGACTTGAGCGCACTTATTATAGGACGATGGTATATTCAAGGAGGCTTTGAAGGAGTCGATTCCTGAAAAAGTTAACTTGAGACACCATCACTCAGCTTAGGCCCTCTTGAGAGTTTAGTCATGTTGAACGATCCTTTTCGTGAAAGCGTGCTACTCTCAATGTATGTGCCATTGAGGTTGAGAACCGTAGTTTCCAAACCCCACTTAAGCCTTTTAGATGTAGTGCGGTGACCATGATGGAGTCTATTTCTGAATTGGTTGTCACGCGATACTACACTCAGACGAGATCCTCTTGAGAATTTTATTGATTACCAAGTCATCTGGGAAGTCGATAAAATCCGAAAGATGGGTTGTCGACTCTGGGAACTTCTTAGAACCCTGTTTTACAAATACAAGAACCCTAGTACACACCCTGTGGTTGGTTCTTCACCCAGACTCCATGCTGTGATCTCGAACCTTTGATCCTGTTATGTGTGTTTTGCTTCTTGTTTGCATTGCATTGCATATCATTTGCATCTTTGCATGATTCATTGCATGCGTTTGTCTGTCCAGTTACTCATTGCCAATTATCTCTATCTTCCAGTGTTTGTCTGTGAGTCGTCAAGTTGATTCCTCGACACCGATATCGGACTAGAGCTAATTACAGACAAAAGATGTCAGAGCAAGAGATACACAATGTTGAGGTCCGAATGGAGATCGATGAACTTAAGTCGAGCATGACTAAACTCACTGAGATGCTTCAAGTTTTGCTTGCTAGAGGGGAGCCACCCCAAAGGACCGTCATCCAGGAAGTTTCAAGTGCTGATCCTCCACCAGTTCAAGTGCCACCTTCAACTTGGCCAGAGTTTGGTTTGCCACACAACTATTCTCCACCTCTTGCATCTACTGCTATGGTTGGTCAGAATGCTATGCCAGTGTTTCAAGCTCTTGTTTTCACCCAGCCCAGACCTGTGGTTCATGCTGTTCCACAGACTGTTCGAGCTTCTTTCGAGAACCCCCTTTATGAGTACAATGCTGCAAGTGCTCAAGGTGAAGACCATGAAGACTTTGTTGAACCTGAAGTTGTTCGAGAGCAGTTTCAGAGCATAGAGAAGAGACTCAAAGTTGTTGAGGGTAATGACTTCTTTAATGTGGATGTGGACAATATGTGCTTAGTATCAGACCTTGTCATACCTGCTAAGTTTACAACTCCAGATTTTGTGAAGTACAAAGGTCACTCTTGCCCAAGAGCTCACTTGGTCATGTATCTTCGCAGGATGACTGCTCATGCCAAAAATCAGAAGTTGCTCATCCACTATTTTCAAGACAGCTTGAGTGGAGCATCACTCAAATGGTACATGGGTCTTGAGCAAAACTCTATCCATAGCTTCCAAGACCTCACCAATGCCTTCATGAAGCAATACAAGTATAACCTTGACATGGCTCCTGATCGCCGTCAACTGCAAAATATGTCTCAGAATGATAAAGAGTCTTTCAAGGAGTATGCTCAGCGCTGGAGAGAGTTGGCTTCCCAAGTGGAACCTCCCCTGGCCGAGAAGGAGTTAACTGGAATGTTTATGGATACCCTGTCCCCATTCTATTGGGAGAAAATGGTTGGAAGTGTTTCCTCTAATTTCACTGATTTGGTTACCATCGGCCAAAGACTTGAGGAAGGTCTTAAGAAAGGAAAAGTGTCCAAGGCTGCTGAATCTTCTAATGTTGTGAAGAAATCCTACGGGAACTTTCAGAAGAAGAAGGAAGATCAGACTAATGCTATAATGGTTGAAGTGAGAAGGCCTCGTCCTCAACCTCAGTATGTTGTTCACCCAACTGTTGCTGCTGTTACTCCTATGGTTGCTGCACCACGACCAACTCAAGCTCTCCAACGTCCAGCTGCAGGATAGAGCCAGTATCGTCATAGGGGTCAATTTGATCCCATTCCCATGACCTACACTGAACTTTATCCTAGTTTGGTTCAACAAGACTTGATTACCACAAGGCCTCTGCCTCCTCCTCCAAATCCTCTTCCATCCGGCTATAGGGCTGATCTTCATTGTGAATACCATCAGGGTGGTGCGGGCCATAACTTGGAAAGATGCTTTGCATTGAAGGCTAGAGTACAAGAGCTGATGAGGAGCAAAATCCTCTCCTTCAAGGACAATCCCAATGTTCAGAGCAATCCTCTGCCAGGACACGCCAAGTGAAGCTTCAGTCGACTTCAGCATGATATCCTCCTAAAAGCCAGTGTTTCAGACAGGACAGCTCATCCTTGTATTGATTAGTCACTAGGCCTTTGTTTCTTGTTGTTTGCACTTTCTTTATTTTTGTAATAGCAGTTTGCTTTCAATTATGTTTGTACTTTCTCAATTAATGAAATGAGCATTTGCAACTTTTTGATTCAATTCATTTGTGTTTGCTATTTACATCTCTATGCTTTCTTTTGCAAAATACTTTATCTCTTTTCCACTTTCCTTTTGATTATGCAAAGATTGGAGGGAGGATGATGAAAACGTCATACTCATAATTGCTGTTGGTATGCTTTCAAATCAAAACTTTGCTGACGATGTAAGGCATTGTTTCAATTCCCCAAACACTGGAGAAATAAGGAAGTTAACCCCTCGTCAACCTCGTTGAGCCTTGAAGTAGGAGTTTCTTTTCTTTACAAATAAAAACCCGCAATCTTAACCTGGGGCAGGGTAGTTCTCAGTTAACTGGATTGTGCATTCAAATACAAGAGTTTCATGCAAGACGTCTTTCAACGAAAGTTCACAAATATTCCTTCGCACACGGCAAGCAAGTGTCGAAGATGTCTTTCAAGTCAAACGCCAATGATGATTCACTGTAATCCTTAAGCCAAGCAGTCACTAAAAAAAAAAAAGAAAGAAAAGCTTGTATGACAGCCGAAAGTTGTAAGGAAGCAGTGACTGCCATCTCAAGTCCATTGAATTTTGAACCATCATCAGTGCAATTCCTAACTCATGGGAATTTGAGTGCATAGTTTAAGTTAACTGAGCATAGGACTGGAGTTTATCACGTAGATTGGGTGGGTCACAAATAAACTTTGAGCCTTTATCCTTTGTTTCTTAAACCGTGAACCAGACCACGTTATAACCCTCGAAAGACCTAATTGAAGCAAGGTTATTTTGAAAGCACACTACAGCAAGGTTGCGTAAACTGACTCCAAAAGATCTTTGCAGATCATCTGTTTTGGCATCACGCCTTGTGCTTTACCTTTCACTTTAACGTCTTGAACCGCCGTGTTCAGACCAGTGACTCATATACTTCGCTTTTTCAAAATGATTTTGATTTCAAAAGTTGCATGAACTTTGCATTTACCATGTTTGTACAAATACTTTTGTTTGCAAACTAGCTTTCTTCTTAAGGAATTTTCAAACATTTGAGAAACTTGGTCGGTGATCCAATCAGGGGCAAGTTCCTTCCATATCCTGTTGAGAATCAGTTCAAGATTTGTGGTTTAATGGCGACTTCTCAGATTTGGTTTATCCAGAAAACCTTTCAAGACTCATACTGGGGCAAGCCTTCCCAGTGTACAGTAAAACAATCATCTTTCAAGACTCAGACCGGGGCAAGCTTTCTAAGAGCACCATGAAACAGTAATTTCCAAAATCGATCAAGCTGAAGCAATGATCAGTTCATCTACAACAGTCAGCTAATCTGGGGCAGTTAACTTGAAGAATCCCCAAACAGCTCTTCATCCTTCCTACAAGGATCATCAATTTGGATACAATATACCAGTGTGGCAGAGATGTGTTTAGCCGTAGCATCTCTAATCCCCAAGCAGAATGGCAGTGATCTCCGTGTTGAGGAATCAGTCTTCTAATCTTGTCTTCTCACCAAAAGAGTCGAGTTGTGTCGTCAGCATCGACATCTGCATTTGCACTTGATCATATATCATCTCCATGATTCATATATGTATGCATATCATGAGTGTTTCATCCTCATTTGCATTTCTCCCGAGGTCGTGTCGTTATCCACGTCTTACCTCATGGTCAAAGTCCAACTACCAAAACGTTACCTGTCCTTTTCGTTCAGTGTCATTCCTGAATGTTGTCATTCTCTTGCGCATCTAATCCTGTTGATAGACATAGGCATTCTCTAATTTCAGTGCTATTCTTGGATCACTATATTCTTTCACTCCAGTGTCATTCCTGGATCTTTATATTCTCTCACTCCAGTGCCATTCCTGGATGTCTGTCTCTCGTGATCTCCAGTGCCATTCCTGGATGTTTGTCTCTTTTGATCTCCAGTGCCATTCCTGGATATCTTAGTGCTATTCCTGGAAGTTTTGCCTACCTTCTGTAACCACAATCAAATTTGCTTGGATATCTCTCAGTGTCATTCCTAAAAGTCTTTTGTCCATTCAGTGCCATTCCTGGATGAGTTTTCTCCTTTGCATTCAGTGTCATTCCTGGATGTCTTTCTCACTATCAATCGATACCATTCCCGAATATAGTGATTTACCTTTACTTTCAGTGCCATTCCTGAAAGTTCACAGTCATTTAATGTTGTCTTGAGTATTGTGATTCCTTTTATCCAACGCTTTCTTGGATCCTTACTTCATTCACTTTTATCTAAAGCTATTATTAGATATTGTGAGTTATACCTCTCATTCAAAGTCGTTATTGGATGTCTGGTTTTTCATCATCCGATGCCTATCCGGATGCGTGTCTCTTTCTGATGTTTTTCAGATCGAGTCCTTGTTCACTTTTATCTAAAGCCATTATTAGATACTGTGAGTCATACCTTTCATTCAAAGCCATTATTGGATGTCTGGTTTCTTTACCATCTGATGCCTTTCTGGATGCGTGTCTCTTTCTGATATTTTACCAGATCGATTCTTTGTTCACTTTTATCTTAAGCCATTATTAGATATTGTGAGTCATACCTTTCATCCAAAGCCATTATTGGGTGACTGGTTTCTTTGCATTCAATGACATTCTTGAATGCAGTCTCTATTCACATTCATCTGTTGCCATTCTCAGCTATTTGTACCTTCCATTCAAAGCCATTATTGAATGCCAGGTGTCCTTTTATTCAATACCATATAGTCTTGTTTGCTCACCTTTATCTAAAGCCATTATTAGATATTGTGACTTGTACCTTTCATTCAAAGCCATTATTGGATGTCTGGTTTCTTTTACCATATGACGTTTTTTCAGATGTGTCTTTCTTTGGCTTTTCTCGAAGATCCCGTTTGAACTATACAGTACGAGAAAATCCCAGAAAATCTTTTGCTGATTTCTATCCTTTCATTTCAAATTGATCCCCAGTGGAGATCGTGTCTTCTTTCTGGTTCCATGCCCAGTAAGAGTATCTTCTATTTCCCCAGTGTCAGCCGATCACGCTTGAACCAGTTGTTTCATCACCTTAGATTATTCCCCAGTGTTGTTGTCATCCCCAGTGAGTGATTGCTCATTGTGTGGACTTTGGCCCCGTCTGCTCTTGTCTTCGTCTGCATTTTGCACTTACCATTCTATCATTTCCATCATACTAGAAATTCATGGCATGTCAGCATTTGCATGACTGTTGCTTGTCCTTAGCATCTGCATTCCATCTAAGGGCAAAATTTTCGGTTTGCTATATTTAAATATCTTTCACTTTGATCTCTCGAGGATTTCCATCCCTCGTGCCATCCGGTAAAGCTATTTAAATAGGGGCAACTGTTGTACCCTAAATTTTTACCCTTAGATTCTTTGATCTTTTGCATATCATTTTAAGTCAGTCCTTGTTTTTGAATTTTTCAGTAAGACGTTTCATTAATCATGCAATTTTAATTTCATTGTCATTTTTTTGATTATTTTTATTTTTTATTTTTTTATAAATAATATCTTAAGCGTGTTTAGAATTGATTTAGTTTAATCTCAATATAGTACATTTTAAAATTGATTCTTTTTCAGTTAGTTTTTTGTAATATCGTATATTTTTACCTTATCTTAAATTCAATTTAATTTATTTGTAATTTTTAGTGTTTTTATAACTTAATGTGATTTTTAATTTTAATTTAGCTTTTAGTTTAGTCTTAATTAGATTAATCTTAATATAGTTTCTTTTTAATTTTAGTCAAATTTTAATATTATTTAGTTTAAGTTATTAACTTAGTTTAATTTTAATTTTCATTTTCATTTTAATCTTATCGTGATTTCAACTTTAATTTTAGTTATAATCTAAGTTTAATTTTAATTAGCTGTCATTTTTATTGTTTTATTTTGTGTAAAAAAAGAATCATAAAAAAGTATATACTTAGAGTTTTCTATAATATAAAAATACAAAAAAAAAAAATACAAAGGATAATAGTTACAAAAAAGAAAAGAGACTTTTGATCCCACTACACTCCAAGCTTGCTTCGTGCATCCATATACCATATACCAAAAAACCAACACAGCACGTAAACCCTTCTACAAATTGTACCACAGCCTGCCTCACATTGAAAACAACAGCACATCAAATTGCATATACTCTGCTACTATCCCCACATCCTAAGCCATGCGTGAAAACGACAAGTCAGGACAACAACTTCACAAAGCACCTCCTGTTACTCCAAAACCACAACCTTGCATTACCACTGCTACACTTTATAACAAGTTTTGCAATGAGCTGTCCCGATCATACTCCTACTATACAAACGTACTACCATGCAGGCATGAAAACAACTTCAGCCTACGATTCTGCAGAGAAAGCAACAACCTGCATTTTGAAAGGGACTTCAGAGCTTCAATTTTTTTAAAAGGAAACAAGTTTCGATTGTTAAAAGGGGGGGGGGGGGGCAAGAAACGAAACTCACAGCAAGAAATTAAAAGAAAAACTCATCTCAACCTTGCTCTCTCAAATTCTCAGCAGCGACCACTCCCTTCATACCTTTCACTCAAACTTCATCCCTCCCTCCGCCTTCTATTTACTCCAGCCACTACAACTCTCTGCTCCTACAATAAACATAAACCTGGTCTTCAATATTGACATAAAAAAAACCACCCCTCCACTTCTGTCCCCCATAAACCATTACCTCTTCACCATAACAAACCCATATCACTCCTTCATCATAACAACCACTGTCAACAACATAAACCGCCGGAAACACCTTTCATCACCATCTTCATTTTCCGCCGACACTGACGCGGAGTATCGTCAACACCACTTCAGCTCAACAACTCATCTTTGCGACTCAGCTTCTTGCTTGCGACGCGTTCGCCATTGTCGGTAACCCTCGCATATTTCTCTTCAAATTTGTTGTTACGTAAATATTTGTGTTTGGCTTTGTTTTGTGAGGTCATTGTTATTGCTTTTGATTCATGCTGCTGAATGTTTGGTTCCGTCGATTTCGTTGCGTAGCTTTCATTTTCGTTCTTTACTATTTGTATCACGGATGTATGTTTCGATTGCGATGCGTTTTTGTTTCATAATTGATCATTATAGTTTCTGCATTTTTGTGAACTGAACTTACTACTTTCTTCATGATTGATCTTGGTGTTTGGTCTATTGGGTTGCTAGTTAGTTTGTCATCTTTATACAGCGCATATACTTGGTTTGTTTATTTAAATTTTGTTATTCCTTGTTTGACTTAACAACTTTGTAAATGATATTATTACTGTCTCGTGCAACTGGCATGACATTGTTGTCACTGGTTCTTGTGTCATGATATTTTCGTTTTAATTGATACAAGTTTTAATGGTTTACTTTTGTTTCAAATATAGCAGTATAATAGTTTGGTTTCATTTATAATAGTTTTGTTTCAAATATAGGAAGAAGGTTGTTTTAGTTTTATCATTTTAACTAGGCCACTATATTGTTTACTGAAAGTCGTTATGGTAAGTTAGTATTTAGTTTCATATTAGTACTATTATACTATACAACTTCAGTTCTAGCTTTTTTAGATTTCATTTCATTTTTTTAATTAATTTATAATTGTTAATTGTTTTTTATTATAATATTTTCTTAATTAATATGATTTAATCGTGTGAAATTTTTTAAAGCTGTTATACTATATATACTGACTGTTCATATGATATTATTTAAGCATACTTTTTATAAGCATACTTCTTTTTATATGTACACACTTACTGATTGCAATACACAGTGCCTGTTTTTTTAGATATAGCATGCTTTCGGTTTTCATCTTTCGATACTGCTATTTAGTTTAAAGTTTCAATATATACATCTTTTATAAGTTATACTATATACTTTTTTATTAGTTATATATATATATAGTTTTAATCATAATATATGCTTGTTAGTTACAGTAAGTGATTGGGAATTATAATAATAAAATCATTTCTTCATTTAGCATTAAATTGCTAACTAAAAGCTCATTTTATTTATATAGTTTTCAATTAGAATTTAATTTAATTAGATTTTAATTAGAATTTAGTTTTTAGTTTAATTAGATTTTAATTAGAATTTAGTTTTTAGTTTAATTAGATTTTAATTAGAATTTAGTGTAATTAATTTTAATTAGAATTTAGTTTTTAGTTTAAGTAGATTTAATTAGAAGTTAATTTAACTAGTTTAATTAGAATTTTATTTAATTAGGTCTTATTTAATTCTTAAATCATCGATTTTCTTTTTAGTTAATTCTTGAATTTATATTCTCTTGTGGTCTGACTTTATTTTTGGTGATTATTTGCTTCTTTGCTTCGGGCCAAATTTCTCTATGTTTATTCATGATACATGTTCATTGCGATTTGATTACACGCCTTGATCTCTGTTTTGCACATACACTATTATACTGCTCATACTATTATATTCATATCTTGCTCATACCTCATTCCAAAGGAAAGGACCCGATAGTTGACTGTCATGTCATAGTCTTGTCCATCATTACCCTTTAAAACTAGCCTTCCCAAGAGATAGCTATTAATCTCTTATAACTTCTATAACCCTTAAACCTTTCTTTAATCTTCACCAGAGATAGCCATTAATCTCTTCCCCTGAACAAATCAATTTTTACAAGCTTTGCTTTCAAGCTTCTCACCCTACTTTCCCTTGGAACCTTGACCACAGTCAAGAGTTCCTCCCCCCATTGAGGGGAACTACGATTGCTCTGATTTCTCAAGTTCACCTTGAGAATACGTAGGCATAGGATTGTGAGATCCTAGCGAGCTACCTTTTTCCTTTTCCATCTTTTTCCTTTACATCCGATGCCTTCTCGGATTCCACATTTTCTTTTTACACCCTTAGACCATACTTAGTGTACATACCTTAGGTCATTACCTTAGTACAGATTTCCTAGCAAGCAAACTTTAACATGACACAAATACTAACAAGAGGTTCCCGTAGAGTACTACGGACGTTTAGGGTGCTGATACCTTCCCTTTGCGTAACCAACCCCCGAACCTTAGATCCCCCCCTTTAGGTTTTTTTAACGATCTTGAACCTTTCCTTTGGATAAATCAAAGTCGGTTGTAAAAGAAATATGATGCAAGTTAATTAATAGCTTGTTATCCGATTTTCACCGCAACAGCTACCCTTAAGTCATCACTCATATGCTCAGGAGCAACAACTTAGGGGGCTCCTGTTCCAGACTGGCCCAATGGCTAGGCATAGCCCAATTCGCTTATGCACCTAGAATGGCCCAATAACCTAAGCCCTGCCAGTTAAGGGCAAAGGGAAGCATTCTCTCATTTGCCCCTCAGCTGAGGAGGGTTGGTCAGCTGAACCCTAGGATCAGCTGCCCTTCATTACATCTCTACCCGTCACACACGGTTCCACCATCCAGGAACAGTCACGACACTCTTGCTCGTGACCACGCCCTTGCTTGCAGCAACGGCTAGTTCCGAGCATGTCTGCCCGTCTCAACGACTAGTTTCTGGCAGTTACCTACTTTTGGGGAGCGAATATCTCACCCCGAAAATAGGGGCCAATGGCCAAACACTATGGGCATTATAAAAACCCTCTCATTTGAGAGGGCCAAGTATTCTAAAATCATCCTAAGATATACTCACTTTGTACTTGCCTTCTCTTCCCCCAATTCTTACTTTAGCATCGGAATGCCTTGCAGGTACACCCCTTCCTCATCCTTGGAATCCAGCATCGCAGACGAAGTCTCTGGCCCACTTCAGGTTCTGATACCTGCAATTTCGTAAGCTTTAGTGTTTCCCAGCAGCACTGATCCACCATCTTGATCACATAATTCCTCAAACACGTCTTTGTTTAGAGTCATGTGTCAAGTACACCCTGAATCCAAAATCCACTCCTTTCTAGAGTCGCTGCTTGAAACCACCAGGACATTAGATGATTCGTAACCATCTTGCAGAATGGATGTATTACCATTATCCTTTCCACCATGATTGTTTAGTTGATCAGGGCATACTTTTCTTGTATGACCCTCCTTCTTATAATGATAACACTTAATAGTAGGAACATTACCACCATAAGAATTCTGCAAAATTTTACCCTTCTTCTTCTCAAACCTACCATCTTTCTACAAGAATTTCCTTTTAACGGACAAATCTTCACCAACTGTCGATGGCTTATGCTCTTTTTGTTCGTTTAAATCATTAGAGTACAATGCAGATTGAACATCTTCAAAGGTTAACGAATCTTTTCCATACAATAGGGTTTCTTTGAAATGATTATAAGACTTAGGTAAAGAACACAACAACATCAACGCTTGGTCTTCATCATCAATCTTGAACTCAATATTTTCAAGATCAAGAATTAACTTGTTGAACATGTCCAGCTGCTCAGCCAAGGCTTTGTCTTCACTTATCTTGAATAAATAAAAAGCTTGCTTCAGGTAAAGATGATTAACCAACGATTTTATCGTGTATAAAACTTCAAGTTCCGTCCACACACCAGCTGCAGTTTTCTCTTTTGAAACCCGCCAGAGAACCTTATCACCAAGGCTCGATACAATGGCACTGTGGACTTTTTTTTACCATCATTGTCTTCTCCTTCTTTGATAGGGTAGCATCCATCTTCTCTGATCCTTTCAACGCTTCTAACAAACCTTGTTGAAACAGAAGGGTTTGCATCTTCAAGCACCACAAACCGAAATCATTAACACCGATGAATTTCTCAATCTCATACATTGTTGTCGGCATCTTCTCTTCCACACTCACTGCACTAGTTTGTTGTGAAACAATGTCGTCAAGAATAAACCAAAATATGAGAAAGATTTAGTTTCTTGAACAAACACAAGAAACCCTATTAGGTTTTACGAAAGAGAGAGAAGAAGGAAAAAGAAGAATCATAATTAGTTAGAACTTTTTTACTATTCACTTACTCAACAAGGGTTCAAATATTATAAGTGAATAACAACAATTAACATCTCTTAACAACCTGAGAGAACTAGTTTATTTATAGACTATTAAGCTAGCTTAACAATTGGGCTTACAAGTAAGGCCTAATTCGACTACAACATGCATAATTCCTGACGAACTATGAAGTTACCCTTGTCGACACCAGAGTTTGATATAAATACCACAAAAGTATTAATCATATAACTAATATTTCAAATTATTAAAAATAAATGATAAATTAGAAATTGTTATAAATGAGGTGGGTTTTGAGGCGGGTTCGAAGTGGATACTAATGTCCCAATTATCCGACGCGTTCTTATATTTTGTAATCGAGAATAATTCTAACTCAAACTCAGCCAAAACAAGTTTTCCCCGACAAACTTTGAATAGATTCAGGTGGATATCCTTGAATATGGATTATGTTGTTATGCATAATTTAAAGGAAACCTGGATGATTCAGAACATCTTTAATAGGAATAATGAGATGTAAGACTTGTGAGATAAAGAATTGAGCATTAGTTAGTATTAGCCAACTCCATAATTCTTTCTAATCATTTATATTGATATTATCTCAATTTAATCACAAATAAGCTGACTTGGTTGTAAAAATACCCGTAGAACACTGACTTCAGGCCTAACTATCTTCTGCATTGTCCACCAAGAGAGGCAAATATATAAATAAATTGGTTTCATAATTGTAAATAAGATATAAATGTTGGTTCAAATAGTATATTCATTCAAGTCACATATTGAATAATAGAAAAAAAAAACAGAATTTGAGTATTAATATGAATAGAGATATCTAGTTTTACTTTTTCATACAACAAAATGTAGCCTTTAGCGTGTGTTTGGATGAGGTAATTTGAGATTTTTAAAGAATTCAAAATTCAAAGAAATTCAAATGATTCAATTGAAATTCATTCAATTTTAAAAAAAAAAATTATTTGGATGAAGCATTAGAATGATTCATTATTAAATTTTTTAAGTCATTTTCATAAATTTTAAAACTTTTGAGTCAAATTTAAAATATGAAATTTTGCATAAAAGATAGTTATAACTTGGGGACATGTAATTAAGAGAGAATTTACAACTTTTATGTTCAAAAATTTGAGAATTTTTAGGGAATTTAAAATTTTAAGTAATTCAAATGATTCAATTGAAATTCATTCATTTTTAAATTCTTTTGTTTGAATGGAGTATTAAAATGATTCAATGTAAAAAATTTGGGGACATTTTCATAATTTTTAAAGCTTTTGGGTCAAATTTAAAATATAAAAAATAGGGATCAATTTGTAATTTTTGAAAATTTGAAGGGACCAATTTGTAAAATTTGAAAATTATTAGGGACCAATTTGCAATTTTTTGAAAATTTTGGGGTGAATTTGAAATTTTCATAAAATATAAGGACCATCTTGCAAAATTTGAAAAATTAATGATAAACAATTTAACATTCATATTATATAGAGTCAAGAAGCAATTTGAAATTCTTTACTTTTTGGTGTCATTTTAAATTTCTTAAATTTAACATGAATAAAATACTCCATAAATTTACATCATTTTAACAATTCTCCATATTTTTTATCCAAACAATGGATTTTGATCAAATCATTTCAAATTCCCTCAAAAAATTACTTTCCTTCGTTAAAATTCTTCATCCAAACACACTCTTAAGATATATTAGGGATTTGGGTAATTATGTGTTTAGAGAAAAAATTTATTTTTCCGTTCAAAAATAGTTTGTTGAAAAAATTTCATATTTTTTCCGTTCAAAAATAGTTTGTTGAGAGAGGATTTACAATTTTTATATTAAAAAATTGCAATTGAGAGAGTTTCAAATTTTCCGTCCATGTAATTAAGAGAGAATTTACAACTTTTCTGTTCAAAAATTTGAGAATTTTTAGGGAATTTAAAATTCTAAGTAATTCAAATGATTCAATTGAAATTCATTCATTTTTAAATTCTTTTGTTTGGATGGAGTATTAAAATGATTCAATGTAAAAAATTTGGGGACATTTTCATAATTTTTAAAGCTTTTGAATCAAATTTAAAATATAAAAAATATGGACCAATTTGTAATTTTTGAAAATTTGAAGGGACCAATTTGTAAAATTTGAAAATTATTAGGGACTAATTTGCAATTTTTTGAAAATTTTGGGGTGAATTTGAAATTTTCATAAAATATGAGGACCATCTTACAAAATTTGAAAAATTAATAATAAACAATTTAACATTCATATTATATAGAGTCAATAAGCAATTTAAAATTCTTTACTTTTTGGTGTCATTTTAAATTTCTTAAATTTAACTTGAATAAAATACTCCATAAATTTACATCATTTTAACAATTCTCCATATTTTTTATCCAAACAATGGATTTAGATCAAGTCATTTCAAATTCCCTCAAAAAATTACTTTCCTAGAGTGTGTTTGGATAAGGTAATTGAGAATTTTTAGGGAATTTAAAATTTTAAGTAATTCAAATGATTCAATTGAAATTCATTCATTTTTAAATTCTTTTGTTTGGATGAAGTATTAAAATGATTCATTGTTAAATTTTGGGGTCATTTTCATAAATTTTAAAACTTTTGGGTAAAATTTTAAATATTTAAAATAGGGACCAATTTACAATTTTTAAAAAATTGAAGGGACCAATTTGTAAAATTTGAAAATTATTAGGGACTTATTTGCAATTTTTTGAAAATTTTGGGGGTGAATTTGAAATTTTCATAAAATATGAGGACTATCTTACTAAATTTGTAAAATTAATAACAAACAATTTAACATTTGCATTATATAGAATGAAGAAGCAATTTGAAATTCCTTACTTTTTGGTGTCATTTTAAATTCCTTAAATTTAACATTAATAAAATACTTCATAAATTTACATCATTTTAACAAGTCTTCATATTTTTTATCTAAACAATGGATTTTGAGTAAGTCATTTTAAATTCCCTCAAAAAATTATTTTCCCTCATTAAAATGCTTCATCCAAACATACTCTTAAGATATATTAGGGATTTGGGTAATTATGTGTTTAGAGAAAAAAAATTATTTTCACGTTCAAAAATAGTTTGTTGAAAGAGTTTCATATTTTTTTCGTTCAAAAATAGTTTGTTGAGAGAGGATTTGCAATTTTTATATTCAAAAATTGCAATTGAGAGAGTTTCAAATTTTCCGTCCATGTAATTAAGTGAGAATTTACAACTTTTATGTTCAAAAATTGTTATTTTGTGGTTTTGTAATTCTCTTTTTAAAATTGCAATTGTATGGGAGAGTTTGTAATTTTTTCCTTGTAAAAAATATTACAAATTGAATTATGATTTTGTGAGTTTTATTTTTGAATTTTGTGCTCTTTTTCTATTTGTGGATATGCTTCTGCGTGGATAGAAATTTGTTTTTTTTTTCAAAAATTAGTATCAAAGTTAAGGTTCTTATCAATGGAGGAAGAAGAGTCACAAAAAAATTTGATTAAGTGAAAAAGAAAGAGTAACAAAAAATTATGATCAAGGCATGAAGAAGGCAAAAAGATTGAAGAGGAATAATTTTACAAATGTGACTAATCATTATAATTATAATGATCGTTTTGTATATGAAGTTGCAGACAAGTGAAAATATATATGAGACTTTGCATAAAAGATTATTGGGTCAAATAATATATTCATCCAAGTTTCATACTGGGTAATAGGATGAAAATATAATTTGAGTATTAATATAAATAAAGATAGTTAGTTTTAGTTTTTCATACAACAATAAAATGTAGTTTTTTTGGATGTATTGGAGATATGGGTAGTTGTATAATTAGAGAGAATTTTTTATTTTTCGTTCAAAAATAATTTGTTGAGAGAATTTCTTATTTTTTTCATTCAAAAATAGTTTGTTGAGAGTTTGCAATTTTTTCGGTCAAAAATTGGAATTAAGGGAGAGTTTGCAATTTTTCTGTCCAAAAATTATAATTAATATATGGCTTACAATTTTTCCATTTAAAAATTATAATTGGGTAGATTTGTAATTTTCTCCTTAAATATTACAATTGTATGAAATAATTTGTAATTTTGTCTTTATAAAAAAATTACAAATTAAATTATAATTTTGTGAATTTTATTTTTAAATTTTTTTTCTC
This sequence comes from Lathyrus tuberosus, assembly GCA_022829125.1. Taxonomy (NCBI): domain Eukaryota; kingdom Viridiplantae; phylum Streptophyta; class Magnoliopsida; order Fabales; family Fabaceae; genus Lathyrus; species Lathyrus tuberosus. The sequence goes on along the minus strand of JALAZF010000152.1, from coordinate 781,678 downwards.
CTTTTTTCTTTTTTACATATGCTTTCGAATGCGTAAAAAATTTGTTTTATTTTTCAATAATAAAAAGTACAAACATAAATAATATGCAGGTACGTGCTTGAACCCATGATATCATTTTATAAGCACTTATTTTCATGTCATCTTTTTATTTTGCAATTTTGTTTTACATAATAAGATTTTTTTTTTTTTAGTTTAATCATTTGTTGGTATCATCTCAAAACAGCAGAAATATAGTCTCCTATCATATGGGAGATATCTGGTTTTGCACACCGGATGCAGGTCAGATGCCCTGGAAGCATCTAAATGAAGAGAGTCAAAGCAGGAAAAATATCAGAGTAACATGTATCTACTCCTAAATTGAATCTTAGTTTAACCATGGCAACTGCGCAAACATTTGCCTCTTGATAGATGTGGCTAATACAAATCTGTCAGCTCTGTTTGAGCAAAGATTTAATCCTCTGAAGCATTCTCAATCCAGACCCTAATCTGTAAGTAATTTAGCTGTGGAAGATGAGTCATTGAACTTTTGAGTTTTGTTTTTGTCAAACTTGAACTTTTGAACTTCTGATCAAATTTCAAACTTTCAACCTATATGAAGAACCTGGATTCAAAAGCAATTCACCTTGCATTCACAAGTCACATTCATCACTCATGCCTAGCAGTCTTTTACCACTGTATTATCTACTCATTACTCAGTAGTTTGATGAACATATCTTGTTTTCCCTTACAAGTCACAAACAACAACACACATGATTCACCTCTTTCTACAATACAACATAACAACCTAAAACAACCACCGTGCACACAATATTTGTAAGGAAATCAGCTAGCACTTTGAAAATTGGATACATTACACTAAACATGTTACATTAATTTCATCACATATGCAAAACTCTGGCATAGATGATCATCAATGTAAATGTTTCAACCATGAGAAATTTATATAAAGAAGATATGCAGCAACAAATGTAAGTTTCATGGATAATACCTACTTAGAAGCATTAATCTATTATACAGTAAAGCAGGCAGCAGATATAGTCATCTAAATCAGTTGGACATTTTGTTACGATTTGGACATAACATCTACTTCGTTGTTTACATAGAAAATTCAAGAACCATGGATGTTCAAAGAAGGATGCTCATATTCTTCCTAGATAGTGGGAGCCAAACTCACTCCCTAAAGTACCATCGGCCTAATGCTTTCTTTCAAGAAAAACTCCGAGCACTAGCTTGAAAAGATTTTTCAAGATTACCACCGTTCTCTGGGGCGACCATCAGGGAATGATTGAGCTAGGACCCTTTCATTATTCTGTCTTGTGTCTTGAACGCGTGTAGTTGTCTTTTTCTTTTCAATCTCCAATGTTTCAGCCTCCTCCTCATCAAAATCTGGCGGTGTATCATCATCATCTTCTTCATCAATCCAGTCATCATCGTCGTCACCGTCTCTGTTAAAGTCATCATCTTCTGACCATTCTCGTTCTTCATCACCACTTTCATTTTGTCTGTTATCAATATCATTCTCTTCCGTGCCATCTCCATTTCTAGTGTGGGCAGCACCTCTACCTTTACGAAACCGCGGAATATCAACCAGTGAGCGAAGCTTCTCCTTTATAAGTAGCAATCTGTTCTTGTCTACCAACTGAGAATCTCGATATGCTTCCCTAAGAAACACAGAGTCTCTGTCTCCTTTCAAAGAGATATAAAACATATCGGGATGTCTTATCAACATCCCTCTCACTTGCTGAGAGAATCTAAACTCTTCACGGAAATGGGTCAAGTGGTCAACAAGAATCCGCTTCTCTAGCGTGAGACTCAAAATCTCATGAATAACTCCACAAGCATGCTTCTCTTTCTCCGGCGTTCCAGAACCAAGCATTGAGAAATCCGAGTAAGGCGATATGTAAGGAATGTCTCTAAACTGCATTATCTTCCTCATCTCACCTTTTGAAAGATTAAGACCCTTAGGAAGCTTTACTCTATTGAATTTGGGAGCCCTATCTATAATCAAATTCTGCTCTTCCATTTCTCTAATTCGATTATCTTCCGCAGATAGCTCGGCTGCCGAAACCGCAAGCTGGGGATCCCAATGTGTTAATTCAAGCGCAGGACCTCTTTCCGTCTCAACAACTTTGAAAAACTCTGGATACCTACAACAAACCGTCTCGCGAAACTCTCTCGAAAGTCCCAAATCAGCCGCCAAATGAGCAATTTTCTCTAACAAAATCCTCTTTTCCAAAGACATCATCAACAATTTCCTAAGCCTAGTAACCACAATATCTTCCATTTCATTCCTAACTCTCAATTCCTCAAGATAAAGCCTTTCAGCCTCAGAAGTCATTTTGAACTTAAGAGAAAAACACCCTTCTTCCATAATCTCAAAAACACCAGGAAATCTCTTCAAAATTGCAATCAATCTCCTATTCTTATCCAACCCTAATTCCTTTTTATGCTTACCTAATTCCTGAAGAGACATAACCCTATTAGGTTGAGTGACTAGTAATTTCCTCACCTTGAGAACAAATTTAAGCTTCTTGTCTTTCTGAATCACATTATCAAAAGGCATCTCTTTTCTTCTCTTCACAGCAGCTCTAATCGGCCCAATTTGAAACCTAGGTCTACCAACATGTGATGGAACAAACAAACCCAAATTTGTTCCCAAAAATTGGGACTTTTGAAAGGAACAATTGAGTTTAACGGAAAGATTAGGTTTTTTCAGAAATTGAAGTTTGTTTGAGACGAAAAATGATAAAGGGGTAGAAGAAGATGATAAAAAAGAGAGTTTGGGTGAAGTAAGAGATAATTGTTTAGGTTCCATCGTTTTTGTTCAGATAAAAGCAAGCAAAAGGGATAATAGACTCACCGGATAGAGTGTGTGATGCTGAATCTGAAAGGTTAAGAGAAAGGGTTCCGTTTATGATTGATACATGTAATGTAAAGAAGAAGACGCTTCAACTTCGAAGTGCAGTTGCAATTTGCAAACCCCCAACCAAAACCCTCTCACACTAGATATTATTATCTCTTTGTTTTTGTTTTTTTTTTTTGTCTTTTTATGTTTTTATTTATTGTTATTATTATTACAAAAAATAATCGTTTGCTTAAAAAAAATATTACAAGAAATAAATAGTCTATTGAGGCCCAACGAATTGAAATTAAATGAAATAGGTTTAAATGTACTTTTGGTTTCTCTAGTTTGGAGTTTTTAAATTTTTGATCCTCCTATTACAAAATTTGTGTTGTTGGTCCCTTTAATTTGATGGGTCTTGCATTTTGTTGGTCCCCCTTGCAAATATGATGATCTGACTTTAAATTTGGTGATGTGGCTTGTTTAATTATATTACATGTCATTTAAATTTAAATTGTAACTATTTTTTTTTTGTCATGCCACTAATATTAAATATTATGTTATGAAGATTGTTTATAAATTAGGGATTTATGTTCCTCTTTCTTCTCACCTGATACGCATGTTCTTGTTGTTCCTTCTTCTTCTCAGTTCATCATCTTCTTCTTCACTTTCCAACAAACCAGAACAGTAGTCTTTGTTTCTATGCCTCGTGAATCTGAATCTGGATGTAGCCATGGAAGTAGGTCATCAATTCGTTCAAGGCATGTCTGCAAGTGTGGACTTAATGCTCCGTTGATGACGGCATGGACGGATGCGAACCCGGGTCGTCGTTTCTATGAATGTGAGATGTCACAGTTGAGAACTTCCTTTGGAGAATGTGAGGATTTTGTGGCTCATCATTGGTCTTGTTTCTCTGTTTTTCGGCCTTCCTATTGCTCTCCTCATAACAGGTGGTTCCACTTTACCCACATCAGTCACAGGCCACAATTGTGGTCCATTAGTTGGAAACACAATGTGAGAGTAAGTTTCCATAAAAGTTGCTTTCCTGCCACAACATTCAAAATTCAGTAAACAGTTAAATGTGAGAGTAAGTATGTACAAATTACAATGTTAGAAGGGCAAACCTATAATATGTTGCAACACAATCCTCAGGATGTTTCTTTATGTTCCATATGCATGCAATTACATGGCAGCAAGGTATTCCACTCAATTCCCACTTCCTACATGAACAAGTTTGTTTCTTCAAATCAACACAATAAGCTTCATTCCCATTGCTGACACCAAAAATGGCTAAGTCATCATCACCATGCCATGTAGGACTCCAGCCTTGTGCTTGTTTCTTAATTTTTTAAAGTATAAGTTAAATTTTAGGGCATATGGATCCAGTGTAGTTTTGAAGCAGCTCCTTCTGACTTGTAATTCTCTTGGTGATGTAGTGTTTGATGCCCTCCAATAGGGTGATAATTGGCTTGTCCCTATGCTCAAGGATTGCCCTATTGAATGTTTCACACATGTTATTGACTTGTAAATCACACTTTGAGTAAGTGTTGAAGTGTGACCTACTCCATTGGCTAGCAGGAACTTCCATCATATCCTTCCATGCCTCTTCCTTCATTGATTTCATTTTCAACATTGCCTTCTCCCAAGCAGGAATTGTTGTTGCCCTATCAGCTGCCCATAACACTTCTTTGAATTCTAATCCAGCATGTCTCTTCTTCCAATTGCCATATAGATGTTTAACACATAATCTGCATTCAACATTAGCACTAATTCCTAGAACAGCAGGAACAAGTCCCTAAAAGTGAAAATGGAAATTGAAAAAACTTGATCAGGTTGTAGTAAAACATAAAGCACAAAATGGAAATCTGATTGTATAAAACTGTACCTTTTGTTGATCTGATATAAATGAGTATGCCCTATGATTGTAAACCTCTAAGTCATGCAGTAGAAGATGTAAAAACCATTCCCAAGATTCCTTTGTTTCAGCTTCAACTACAGCATATGCTACAAGAAATATTTGATTATTTTCATCCCTCCCAATTGCTGACATCAATTGTCCACCATAGTCTCCTTTTAGAAAGCATGCATCTAACCCAATTAGTGGCCTACATGTCTTTGCAAAAGCTGCCTTGCAAGCTTCCAGACACACATAAATTCTCTCAAAAACATGAGTGTCATTACTTTCACCACATTGAATTACCACTGTACTGTTAGGATTAGATTTCAATATTTCATTCCCATAAGATCTCAAATGTGAAAATTGATCAATACCAGCCCCTTGAACCAGCTCCATTGCTTTCCTCTTGGCCCTATATGCTTGGTGTACTGATAATTTCACTCCCCATTTATCAACTGCTTCAGCTATGAGACCAGCTGATTTCATATTGGGGCTATGGCTAAGAGTGTTGGAAAACCTTTTGGCAAGCCACTTGGTCTTTGCACTTCTGTTTTTAGCAGTTCTATGACAAGTATGTTCTTCAATCAAACTTACTACTTGCCAAAATTGGTTCCCCATTCTTTTACTAAATCTCAAGTAAAACTTACATCCATCTGTGCATCTTGTAGCACCCCAAAATTTGCTCTCCTTACTTTAGTACTAACTGGCTTAGGTTTCATTTCATTTTTGCATTATCATGTGTGCATATCATTGATTCTTAGCATGGGGTCAAGGTGCCTGAGGCAGTTCAAGAGGAGAAGATGTTCTTCAAAGGGTCAAGCAAGAGTCCTTATATTGTCCAAGAGATCTCAAGTGGCTCACTCTCTCCTAACCAGTGCAGAAATTAGGGTTTTGAGAATCTTGGGTTTATTGCTCCAATGGGCAAGCTTCTTGGGTTTTTATCATCACCAAATGGCATATCTTATCTTTTTCGGAGAGGATACACATCATATTCAGAGGAATTTGGATTTGGAGACTGTGTTAGTTCCTCCTAGACTGAGGGTACCAAAATTAGGGTTTGCTATAAAGTCAGTTTATTTCTGATTTTTTGGGCAAGACTTGATTCCATGGTATTCCTTGGGTCCCTAAGTATCTAGGAATGGAAGATGGCCCATTAGTTTGGTTCATGAGAGATTCAATTGGCCAGTGGATTGGGAATCAGGAGAATTAGGGGAAAAGTCAACAGTGAGAGGGGAAGTCAACTGTGAAATTTTGAGGTTCTCTTCAAGGTTTTCAAGGTCTCACATCCTCATATGGTCTTCAAGGGTCAAGTTTCATACCATTTATCAAGAATCAAGGGTTGATACAAAAGTTACTAAATATGGAAATGACCTATAATTTGAAAGTTTCCATTTTGGGCAAGTTCTTACACTACTTTCAACTTGACTTTTCATCATCAAGGAAGCTTCAAGTGAATTTTCCTCAAACATGAAAGTTGAATATATTTTTCTCCTCTTTCCATCAAGTACTATATGGTCTCCATATCATTTGTGAAACTCAAGTTATGATCAAAAGAAGGCAAGGTGGTTTTTAGGGTGTTCTCATGGTTCCATTTTCACAACTTTTGCATTTTGGGACATAGTGACCTATATTTGGTTCCATTGCTTCATGTCACATTCTAACATCAAAGTACCTTCCTTAAGGATCCTTTTTGGCCTTTGAACCAAGAGATTTCATGACTTGTACATCACTTATTTCACATTATGCAAAATTGCAAGATCATTGAAAACTCATGAACCAAGACATCTCAAGGCCCAAATTCCATACAGGTGTGATTAGCAATTGTAATATAAGTGATCCATCATAGAATGCTTGGGTGAACATGCATGGAGGAGGGTGTATTTCACATTATGCAAATTTCCAAAATCACTCTAAACTCATTAAGTGAGGAATTAACAAGGCCCAAGTGATTATCAGTGGATTAACCCTAGGTATTTAAGCTTACTCATGCACTGGTTAGAGAGAGGACACGTTATTTTGGTGGAGATTTCAAGTGTGAACCCTAAAAGCTTCCTTCCTTTGAATCTCTCAATCCTTCAGGGTTTTTCACAAAGCAACCATCGTTTGCAGCTAACAGCGAGGATACAGTTTGCCTAATCTCAGGTTAGGGCATTTTTGCATGATCTTAAAACTCTACTTTTAAATATGCATAATGATCTGTGATTGTTGCTGATGACTCTGATGTGTTTTATTTTAAGTTTAGACGTGTATTATGTGCATATGGTGAGATTTAGGTTTTGGACGCATAACTTGTTCCGTTCGATTCTCTTTGTGTGTTGATTATTTGCTATTTTTAATGTGATATTATTGATCCCCATTGAATTCTGGTCAGGAAGGTATACTTGTTTGCATTTTCTGGGTTCTTTTGAGTTGCAGGTCACCGGAAGGGACGACCGGAGCTAGGGCTCCGGCGTCTGGTCTTGATCTCCGGCCGGCTAGGGTTCCAAGGTGGAAGACGGGTTCCCAGCCATTGATGCATTTGATCTAACGGTCCACTATGTGCCACGTTGTTAAAATTATGTTTTTATTTTGCTGCTTGCGTGTGTGCTATTCTACGATAACCACCATGTTTCTCAAGCCTGAGCCTTTCATTTTATTAAATTTTTGACTTGATGATCTAATCTGGGACGTTGATTGAATCCACTGGCCATTAGATTGACAACGCATTAATGATATCATGCGCCTTACCACGTGCCATTTTTTTATTTCATTTATTTTCTGAATACTTGCGTGTGTGGACGTGCATCGTTGTTAGTGTGGGTATGTGGATCTATGCCTCTCATCATTATTACTTGTGCTTGTGTTGACTAATTATGGAGCGTCAGATTGATCCTAAGGTGAGTGTTGAGTCAATCCATTGACTGGGTCTCACGTGAACTTCTTTTTTTATTTGAATTTCGCTGATGGATTTTAGTGATTGGGCCCTCTATTCACACCCCCCACTTAAGCCCGTTTGTCATTTTCAACGTGGACTGCTTGCTAAACCCACCCCCTTGCATATTTCATTGTTTTTATTTTATTTAATGGTTTGTTTCTCATTTTTTATTATTAAAACTAGTTTTGTGCATTAAAAAATTACAAGAAAATTCATGACTAACATTTAGCATTTTATAAAATTTTCCCAAATTTTATTTTATTATTTTATTTTATTTTTAGTGACTGAATTAATTATTTAATGGATTTTTCTTTTGAATTTATTCCATATATGCATACTCTAACTTGTTTATTTTATTTCTCATAGTCTATGAAACCTTTTGAGTCCATTCTTTTTGCATTGTTACATCAATGTATTGAAGTTCATTAAAACATTTTTCTCATATTTTTAAAATCATTTCATATTGCATGTTAATCCTTTTCTTTTGCATGTTAGTTCATAATTCTCATCTGATCTTTGCATAATTGTTTGAGTGACCTATCTTTTGAATTTTGGCATGAGCTGTTAACATGATGTTTGCCACTGGTTGAGGTGTGTTAGGTTTTAATTTGGTAATTTTAGAAGATGTTTTACTAATTGTTTGATCGTTCTTTGCTTGAGGTCTTCCTTTATGCACATCTTTGATCATGTCTGAGTACTTGTTTGAGAAGGCACTTGTGCCATCATTTGGGTTTGCTTCTTTGACTTCATAATTCATGCTTAGGTCATCCACATTCTGTCTTGGTTGAGTTTCATTTGGTTTGTTGTCACTTATGTCTGTTTGTACTAACCTTTTATGCAGGGGCTGAGGTAAGTTATTTGAGGGTGTGGATAGTTATCCATGTCCACTCTCACTTTTTCTTTCTCTCATCTTTTCTTTTCTTTAGGTTTAGGTTGTTGTCAAACCTCCCCTTAGGGCCACCTTTGCATGATAACATTAGGACTAAATTCCATAGGATAGTCTCCCTCCAAACATCCCCTTAGGGCCATCTTTGCATGATAACATTAGGGTAGATTTCCCCCGTAGTGTTTTTCTTTTCTTTTGAGTCCCTCTTCTCATCTCATAACAATTTCTAAGATAATTAATAAGGTCAACTCATCTTGCACACAAGCCTTAAACATAGGAAATGAAGATTGAGGGGTCCCCCTTCTCTCTTATAGAGTGTTGAGCATACGTCCCATTGGGGACGACCATGCGATGCATTCGTTCCCGTGTCATAGACTTTGGTTCAAGGTGAGTTATGAACTAACTCAAGTCACTTCTGTCCTAAAAAATACAAACAAACTTCAAACCTTTTTATCCTGCGGGATTGTCAAACTAAAGGCTCTTTTTCAAAAAAGGCACGTTACCTTCCGTCTGAGTCGCAAACAGGCATCGACCCTAACTGCCAGACGCGAACTTAACGTCGCTCATAAAAAACACAAAAAGAACTTGGTCCGAACTACGTTGACTCTGAATTCCCCATTGCACAAAGGGGGTACGTAGGCCTAGGACGACAATGTCCTACCGAGTCTGTCTTTGTTTTCCCCTCCCCCGTCTTAGTGTAGCCATAGATTTTAGGATAACTCACCCTTAGAATATACAACAAGCATGGATCCCATCGATTACGATGGACGCGCGGGGTGCTAGCACCTTCCCCTCGCGTAACCGACTCCCGAACCCAGGCTATGGTTGCGATGACCATTCCTTTCCCTCTTCCTCAGGTTTATGCGGTGTTCCCTTTCCCTCTCTCGGGATAAATTTACACGGATGACGACTCTGTTTTCCGCGCCACTTTCGCGTTTGTACCTGGATGAAAATCCTGGGAGCGACAGCTGGCGACTCTGCTGGGGACTCTGGTTGACCTATGCTAGTCCATCCCTAAGCGAGTCAATCCTAGCGCTTGATTGTCTTTGTTCTCTTTGGGTGTTTTGTTTTTGTTTTGCTTTATTTGTTGTATTTTATTTTTAAGGCATTTTCTGCATTGCATATTATTATCAGTTGCTGCACTGTTTTTCTGTTTGGTGGGTTGGGAGTTCTGAGAGATAAGCCCAATACCCAGGCTTGAGCATACACGTAGGATTAGTGTGGCAAGTAGTGTGACTTGTGTGGCATTTGGCCAGACGTAGTATATATGAAAACTCCACATCCAGACGAGGTTCTCTTTGGTAATATTCTATCCCGCACATTGGTGCAGATGATTGAATGTAACCTGGTAAACTGTCGACTCTGGCGACCATTCCCGAGGACTCAGTAACGACACTCCTCCCGAGATGTGATAATGGCAGACCAGAAATGGCAAACCCATTACACATGTCGATCCGAGGACCCAATGCGGGGAACTTGCTATAGGGTTTCCTTTTGGGAAAGAATCAGTGGAAGCACTCCTCGATTGGCGATAGTACTGTACCCCGAGGGATGAATGTACTATTGCTTCTCGACCTCAGTGCCGAAACTGAGGACTTGCCATAGGATGTTTTCTTTTGAGGGGAATCAGTTGAGGCCTCCTCGATTGGTGATGATGCCAAACCAGAAATGGTGAACGTATCATCATTTCTCGACCTGAGAGCCCGTGATATTGAGGATCCTCGGCTGTCTAGTACCCACATATGAGAGGGCAAGGTGTTTACAGGTTTGCAGGTAACCTTAACCTTCAACATACCCGGTTTTCTGATCAGCAGATTTATCAGTGTGGTACTATGGTTATTCTAGTATTCTGGGTATTTGGGCAGATCCTTTGAGATTATACAGTGGTTCAGTGCAGCAGTTGTCCAGTCTGTGTGGCATCCTTGATCCCATGTGTGCATTTGCATCATCATATTGCATCCTAACATGTTTATTCATTTGCAGGGCTGCATCCTAACTTTGATTCTGGTTTTTTGAAGACTATTAAGGATGAGTACCGAGAAGAGAAAGAACATCATAGTGTACAAGTTCCCATCACTTTTTCTGGATACTGTTCACAAGATTGTGTCTATGGCAGAACCTGGGGTATTAGCAGACTTTAGAGGAGAGTATGGAAGAATTTTGAATTTTGCTCGCAACATCACTGAATAAGAGTATAGGGCTTTGCACACTCTGGTGCAATTCTATGACCCTCACCTGCGTTGTTTTCTATTCACTGATTATCTCTTGGCTCCGACATTGGAGGAATTTGCTCTCATTCTGGATGTTGCCATTAAAGAATAAGCTCTTTTTTATCCTTCTGAAGAACTTCCTGATTTGGGAAAAGTTTCTGAGGCTTTGCATTTAGACCCATCTTTGTTGAAAAATAACATTGCCAGTAAGGGAGGATGTAAAGGCTTTCATGTGAAATTTTTGGTAGAACAGGCTGCTGTGTATGCTAAGGCTAGATGTTGGTCAGTTTTCAACGCCATCTTGGCTATGTGTGTCTATGGAACGGTGTTGTTTCTGAATATGAAGGATTTTGTGGACATGCACGCTGTCCGGATATTTACCATGAAGAATCCGGTACCTAATTTGCTTGGAGATCTGTATTATTCAGTGTATTATAAGAATGAGAAGAGAAGGGGAGGACCCCTTTATTTTTGTGCGCCAATCTTCTACAAATGGTTTGCTGATCGTCTTCCCAAATCTGGGGCATTTGTAGATACTCAAGGAACTTTGGAGTGGTCCAAAAGATTGATGGGCTTGAGGGCAAATAATCTAATTTGGGTTAACCGTGACTTGTTGGGCCAAGATATCATGATTAGTTATGGAGGTCTCCCAAATGTGCCTCTAATAGGAAGGAAAGGGGGAATTAACTACAACCCTATTCTTGCTATTAGGCAATTCGGGTATGCCTTGAAAGAGCCACCAAGAGACGAGGAGGCCCAAGAATCTTTATATCTGAGTGGGGAAATCAATCCAGAACTGTTAAAAGAAGCTGCGAATGCTTGGGAAGATCGTCATAAGAAGGGGAAGATTTCTTTTGGGAAGAGCAACAACAGAACATTTCCTGCGTACGAAGATTGGATTCAGAAAAGGGTAGAGATGGAGCTTTTGCCATTCTCCAAAGAATCACCATCTTACCCCTTGCTGATTGAGCCTCCTACCACAGTTGAGATAGAGAAGTTTAACAAGTTGTGGGCTGAAAAGGAGAAGCTGCGAGAAGAAAACAGTGAGCTACAAAGAGAGATTTACCAGTTGAAACATGAGCGGGGTGAAGCTGTTCATATCGCCAAGATGAAGACAGAGTTTCTCGCTAAGGGAGAAAAGGAGCTGGCTGACAAGGTCACAGTCAGACAAAGGATGAAGCAAGCTCTAGAGGGTATCAGTAAGGTTTTCAAGTCTAAGAAGGAGGAATTGGACAAGGCTTTGTTAAAAATTCACAGGTTCAATGCTCACCGAGACACTGCAATGGCTGAGAATAAGCGAAAGGAAGACGATTATCTAGCTCAGATTGATCAATTAAAATTGAAGCTCAAGAAGAAAGACGCTGAGATCCTATCAGGGGTATTCCAGAGACAAGCAGTCGAGGGTCGACTCAATGAAGCCATAGCCTCCATAGAGGAACTGAAGATCCAAGCTGAAGTGAAGAGACCTAGAAATGAGGGTCCTAGCATGAATGATGTTTCTGGAGAAGACGCTTGGGAGTTACATTGCCGATACTTGAAAGGGATCATGCATAGGAGAGACGTTCTCATTCAAGAGCTAATTCAGAGACCGAAGCATCCCGACACCAAAAAGTTGTTCAAGGAAATTCAAGACTGGAGCAAAGAGCATAATGGATGGGGGGATTGACACTTGTGGACTTTGATGACATGCCGTAGTTTTCTATTTTCTTTTATTGTATTTGGATCACCACCAGGCTTGTTGGTTGGGATCTACGATTATTGTGTTCAGACTTATTATTTTGGATTGTGATTGTTGACATTTGGTGTTCCTCTGGTTTTTCTTAATACATGAGCAGAAGTTCCGTTCTATCTCGTTGTTAAATTGGAATTAAGGGGTGGATCGCCCTGCGAATATTCAAGCATGTTCATTTGCAGTTGCATATTCATAATCATTTTGCATAATCATTTTGCATAACAGGTGTTTATCTCTGGTGTTCTTACTTTGTTCTCCTCCTCAGTACTAGGATTGATCAGCCAGTTCATCGGTATTCTACTCAGTCTATGATAACCAGAGGATAGCCATGGAACAACTCCGTGCAGAAATGCTTGAAATGAAGGTTCAGATGAGGCAATTTGGGGAAGACATGCTGGTCATGTCCCAGGAGTAGAAGATGCTGAAGGAGGAGGTCAATCAGATGAAGACTCAGATGGGTTTGGTCATGGAAATTTTGAATATAGTGTTAAAGAAGGAAAACAGTCCTGTGCTCGCCTCCGCGACAGAAGTCCTTAATCCTCCCATTTCTGTGGGATTTGCTCTAGATCATGGATTTCCTCGTGAATCCCCTCCACAAAATTTTGCTGCAGAAGCTCCACGTCAGCAACCTTTGTTTGTGCCTCAGCCAAATGTGGAAAGGAAAGTGCAAGCGCAGGTAAGGCGCCCAAATCAGCATCGACAACAGAATTATCAGCAGCAGGGCAACCGAGACCAAGAAGGCCCAAGAGGATATTTGATCCACTCCCTGTTCCTCACAGCCATGTTCTTGCCCGTCTACTTGAAAGTTCTCTGGTTCAACTAAGGGATGCCAAGCCTGTTCCCGACCCTATTCCTCCTGATTATGATCTGGATGCCAGATGTGAATATCACTCAGACACACTGGGTCATTCAATTGAAAATTGCAACGTGTTCAAGCACAAGGTGCAAGACTTGGTAGACTCAGAGATCATTGTATTCACTGAAGATGATATGTACATCAATTGAAGCCTCCTTTCTCAAGTGAGCACTCAGTCTGCAAGTGCGTCCAGACAGAATCAAGCTTCCTCAGCAATGGCAATCTTCAGCTTCTTTACTGCATTTTCATTTGTAGTTTTTTCCTTTCTTGTTAAAGCATCGTATGCATGTAAGACTTATTTGTTTTTAATGACAATCATAATGCAATGAGCATGTTTTTCTTGAAGTAATCCATTCGTGTTCACTCTTAAATGTCTATATGCCCTGCAATACCAATTTTCTTGTCTAGAACTCTCGAGGGAGGATGACGAAATAAGACCGCAGATTTCTAATGGTGCGCTTTTGGATAAAACCCTGTTAAGGATGTACAGACATTGTTTCCAATTCACAAACACTGGAGATATAAGGGAGATAGACCCTCGTTAACCCCTTTGAGCCTTGAAGTAGAAGCTTCTTTCGTACGAGAAAACCCTCATACTTAACCCAGGGGCAGGGTAGGCGTCAGTTAGTTTGGCCGAGCGTTCAAATTTCAAGGAGAGTGTGCATCTGAGGATCCATTACCTTCTATCCCAGCATCAAGAGGTCAAGAGATGTGGAACCACAATGGTTATCCATCAACAATCAAGGAGTGAGGCAGTCACAACCCTTTCAAGCAAGTAAGACAACCAGTGTCACACGCTTTGTTCAAAAGGGGAATAAAAAAAAAAAGAAGAAAGCCCGCTAAGTCGAAACTTGAAAACAAGTGATTTAGACAAAAGTTAGGGCATCCCGCTGGACTTCAAAATTGAAAAACTCAAAGGAGTCAGTCCAGGAAAAAATTAGGGATCAAAAAAGGCAAAAGAAAGAAAAAGCAAAAAATGAAAAGGAGTACTAAAGAAAATCCTCGATAAGAACAAATTCGTGTGACAACAGACACAAAAGACAAAAAGAGGTGACTGTCATTCCAAAACTCCCTTAGGTGCCAAACCATCAGTGGCATAGGTTCCTTAAAGATCATAAACCTTTTGAGAGATGAGCGTTTGGGTCAGATTAACTGAACGTAGGACCGGAGAACATCACGGAGAGTGGGTGGGCACCGATAAATTTTGAGCCATAAATCCTTTTTCTGAAACCGTGAACCAGACCACGTTACAACCCTTAAAAGTCCTAATTGAAACAGGGTTTATTTCGAAAGCGTACTTCAACAGGATAGCGTTCCTGACTCCTATGAGTTGTGCTAATAAGATTGGTTGGTATTGCATGTGCGCATTGTTTTGCCACTAAAAAATCAAGGTCGCATCCCAGCTAGTGATTCGTTCACAAAGCTTGGCGACGCATTTTCAATAAAGCTTCAAGGTTAACATGAGTGTTGCATTAGAATTATCATTTTCATAATAAACATTTTCTTCTTGCATGTGTTGGATATCCAAGAAGCTTACACGATGAACGTCAGTCGAGAAGCTCGATCACGCCAAGTTGAGATGGTGAAGACTCCAAAGGACAGACATGTCAAGGGGCATGTGGCCAAGAGACTGTGCGCGGCCTGGAGGATCTCGATAAGTGGTGATAAGATGCAGCTAATCTGGAGCACTCATGTTGAAAATTCTCCCTGAGGCAGCCAAACAGGGGCAATCAGGTCGATTTGACAAATCTATGTAAGATCAGCCAGGGGAAAAGTTCCTTCAAGAATTGGGGCAGGCCACCTCTAGAGCGTGAGAGATTGTCCACTCCTGAAAATGGTTAATTTAAAACACCTCCTTAAAGTTCAGAATACTGGGACAGAGTATTTTCAAGTCATTATAAATCCTTTCGAGGTAATGTACTTCATGGATTATGAAGCCTGGGGCAGTTATGTCAAGATCTGATAAATCTCTCCAAGAGTTTGGAGACCCTGGGGCAGTGCGGATACCTGACCTTCTATAAAATCCTCTTGAGATGATTTCTTCCATTAGACCTGGTGGTTTGGGACAAGTGGAGAGTTCAAAGGGCCGTTTATAAATGTAGAGACAGGTCAGGTTGAGTGGCAACAAGATCGTACTTCCCTAGTAGATTTTCTCTCCCCAGCATTGAGAGTGCGCCTTCCTCAGCAGAGCAGACTTTCCCCAGCAGGAGACTTGGAAAGTATTTTCTCTGGATCAAGACGTTATTTCCCCACAGAATCAGGGTGTCCACTTTCCCCATCCAGTCAAGGAGTGCACTTTCATCGACAACATTATGTTCTAATCCCCAGCAAGGTGAGGATAAAGTCATTCGCCCCTTCAGCAGGCTAAGTTCAGCAGTATTCCCCAGGTAGGATGGTATTATGGACTGTTTTCCCCAAGCAGGATGGTATTATGGGCTGGCATCCCCAACAGGTTCTAAGCCTATTAGTTATTAGCAATCCTCAGCAACTGACTTCTGGTTCTGTCATTGGCATTCATTCTCAGCTCCCCCGGCATAGGAGAAATCTCAGGTTTTGGATGTTACCTTCAGTAAAGGACATGTGTAACCCCCGGTAGTGTGGATGTTCTTTCGAGATTTCATCCCCAGTAGAAATTGTTGATCCAAAGGGTCGGTTAGCGTGATCCTTCTCAGCAGAGTTCTTGGATTCATAGGACAATTTATTTTTGTCATCCCCATCTGAATTGGTCTTTTCTCTCCAGCATTTATTTTGCTGGAGGGACCCCTTTTGCATATCATAAGCATTTGCATTGCATCCTCAAACGCGTAGCATTTCCACTTCGTGTGGAGCATTACAGCAAAATTCAAACATTTGCATTTGAAGCATAAGCCAGGTTTGATACTTTCCTTGCCAGTTCCCTTCCTCAGCAGAGATGGCATAACTCAGGAGATTTTGGAGGGATGCGTTCCTCACACTTGTGCTCCCCGGTAGAGTCTTTTATTTAGACTTCTCCTTTCCCCAGAGGAGTCATCTTATCTGTGGATCGTGAGTCCGTTAGAAATTTGCCTTTGTTTGGCCTTTCTCTTTTGTGAAATCCAGTTCTCGCCTGGTAGTCAGTTCTCGCTTGACATATTTTGTTTGCCAGCTTCCCTTTCTCAGTAGGGGTGGTTTACACCAGAAGTTTTGTTTCACGTTATCCCCAGCGAAGTCCACTTTATGTTGGTTATCCTTTGCGGGTACAATTGAGGTTGTATTCATTTTGTGGGTGCGATTGAGGTCGTATTCATATTTTCTTGGTGGGTAGAGTGATCGAGGTCAGTCTTCCATTGCGGGTACAATTGAGGTTGTATTCGTTTTGTGGGTGCAATTAAGGTCTTATTCATGTTTTCTTTGTGGGTAGAGTGATTGAGGTCAATCTTCCTTTGCGGGTACAATTGAGGTTGTATTCGTTTTGTGGGTGCGATTAAGGTTGTATTAATATTTTCTTGGTGGGTAGAGTGATCGAGGTCAGTCTTCCTTTGTGGGTACAATTGAGGTTGTATTCGTTTTGTGGGTGCGATTGAGGTCGTATTCATATTTTCTTTGTGGGTAGAGTGATTGAGGTCAGTCTTCCTTTGCGGGTACAATTGAGGTTGTATTCGTTTTGTGGGTGCGATTGAGGTCGTATTCATATTTTCTTTGTGGGTAGAGTGATTGAGGTCAGTCTTTCCTTGCGGGTACAATTGAGGTTGTATTCGTTTTGTGGGTGCGATTGAGGTCGTATTCATATTTTCTTTGTGGGTAGAGTGATTGAGGTCAGTCTTCCTTTGCGGGTACAATTGAGGTTGTATTCGTTTTGTGGGTGCGATTGAGGTCGTATTCATATTTTCTTTGTGGGTAGAGTGATTGAGGTCAGTCTTCCTTTGCGGGTACAATTGAGGTTGTATTCGTTTTGTGGGTGCGATTGAGGTCGTATTCATATTTTCTTTGTGGGTAGAGTGATTGAGGTCAGTCTTCCTTTGCGGGTACAATTGAGGTTGTATTCATTTTGTGGGTGCGATTGAGGTCGTATTCATATTTTCTTTGTGGGTAGAGTGATTGAGGTCAGTCTTCCTTTGTGGGTATAATTGAGGTTGTATTCGTTTTGTGGGTGCGATTGAGGTCGTATTCATATTTTCTTTGTGGGTAGAGTGATTGAGGTCAATCTTCCTTTGCGGGTACAATTGAGGTTGTATTCGTTTTGTGGGTGCGATTGAGGTCGTATTCATATTTTCTTTGTAGGTAGAGTGATTGAGGTCAGTCTTCCTTTGCGGGTACAATTGAGGTTGTATTCGTTTTGTGGGTGCGATTGAGGTCGTATTCATATTTTCTTTGTGGGTAGAGTGATTGAGGTCAGTCTTCCTTTGTGGGTACAATTGAGGTTGTATTCATTTTGTGGGTACGATTGAGGTCGTATTCATATTTTCTTTGTGGGTAGAGTGATTGAGGTCAGTCTTCCTTTGCGGGTACAATTGAGGTTGTATTCGTTTTGTGGGTGCGATTGAGGTCGTATTCATATTTTCTTTGTGGGTAGAGTGATTGAGGTCAGTCTTCCTTTGCGGGTACAATTAAGGTTGTATTCGTTTTGTGGGTGCGATTGAGGTCGTATTCATATTTTCTGTGTGGGTAGAGTGATTGAGGTCAGTCTTCCTTTGTGGGTACAATTGAGGTTGTATTCGTTTTGTGGGTGCGATTGAGGTCGTATTTGTATTTTCCTCGTGGGTAGAGTGATTGAGGTCAATCTTCCTTTGCGGGCACGATTGAGGTCGTATTCGTCTTATTTTTGTGGGTATGGTTGAGGTCGTACTCCTTATTTTTCAGCACGCTCTATTTCGTTATTCTCACCATTAGCAAATTTCCGAGGCTCTTTCGGTATTCAATCCCCGTGCATCCTAGAATGTCTGAGAGCCGTCGCTATTATACCTGCAGGACTAAGTTGATTGAATAGGGGCAGCTGTAGCACCCCAAAATTTGCTCTCCTTACTTTAGTACTAACTGGCTTAGGTTTCATTTCATTTTTGCATTATCATGTGTGCATATCATTGGTTCTTAGCATGGGGTCATGGTGCCTGAGGCAGTTCAAGAGGAGAAGATGTTCTTCAAAGGGTCAAGCAAGAGTCCTTATATTGTCCAAGAGATCTCAAGTGGCTCACTCTCTCCTAACCAGTGCAGAAATTAGGGTTTTGAGAATCTTGAGTTTATTGCTCCAATGGGCAAGCTTCTTGGGTTTTTATCATCACAAAATGGCATATCTTATCTTTGTCGGAGAGTATACACATCATATTCAGAGGAATTTGGATTTGGAGACTGTGTTATTTCCTCCTAGACTGAGGGTACCAAAATTAGGGTTTGCTATAAAGTCAGTTTATTTCTGATTTTTTGGGCAAGACTTAATTCCATGGTATTTCTTGGGTCCCTAAGTATCTAGGAATGGAAGATGGCCCATCAGTTTGGTTCATGAGAGATTCAATTGGCCAGTGGATTGGGAATCAGGAGAATTAGGGGAAAAGTCAACAGTGAGAGGGGAAGTCAACTGTGAAATTTTGAGGTTCTCTTCAAGGTTTTCAAGGTGTCACATCCTCATATGGTCTTCAAGGGTCAAGTTTCATACCATTTATCAAGAATCAAGGGTTGATACAAAAGTTACTAAATATGGAAATGACCTATAATTTGAAAGTTTCCATTTTGGGCAAGTTCTTACACTACTTTCAACTTGACTTTTCATCATCAAGTAAGCTTCAAGTGAATTTTCCTCAAACATGAAAGTTGAATATCTTTTTCTCCTCTTTCCAATAAGTACTAGATGGTCTCCATATCATTTGTGAAACTCAAGTTATGATCAAAAGAAGGCAAGGTGGTTTTTAGGGTTTTCTCATGGTTCCATTTTCACAACTTTTGCATTTTGGGACATAGTGACCTATATTTGGTTCCATTGCTTCATGTCATATTCTAACATCAAAGTACCTTCCTTAAGGATCCTTTTTGGCCTTTGAACCAAGAGATTTCATGACTTGTACATCACTTATTTCACATTATGCAAAATTGCAGGATCATTGAAAACTCATGAACCAAGACATCTCAAGGCCCAAATTCCATACAGGTGTGATTAGCAATTCTAATATAAGTGATCCATCATAGAATGCTTGGGTGTACATGCATGGAGGAGGGTGTATTTCATATTATGCAAATTTCCAAAATCACTCTAAACTCATTAAGTGAGGAATTAACAAGGCCCAAGTGATTATCAGTGGATTAACCCTAGGTATTTAAGCTTACTCATGCACTGGTTAGAGAGAGGACACGTTATTTTGGTGGAGATTTCAAGTGTGAACCCTAAAAGCTTCCTTCCTTCGAATCTCTCAATCCTTCAGGGTTTTTCACAAACTTCCTTCACCATCTTCATCCTGGGGATCCATAGAGCACGAAGCAACCATCGTTTGCAGCTAACAGCAAGGATACAGTTTGCCTAATCTCAGGTTAGGGCATTTTTACATGATCTTAAAACTCTACTTTTAAATATGCATAATGATCTGTGATTGTTGCTGATGACTCTGATGTGTTTTATTTTAAGTTTAGACATGTATTATGTGCATATGGTGAGATTTAAGTTTTGGACCCATAACTTGTTCCGTTCGATTCTCTTTGTGTGTTGATTATTTGCTATTTTTAATGTGATATTATTGATCCCCATTGAATTCTGGTCAGGAAGGTATACTTGTTTGCATTTTCTGGGTTCTTTTGAGTTGCAGGTCACCGGAAGGGACGACCGGAGCTAGGGCTCCGGCGTCTGGTCTTGATCTCCGGCCGGCTAGGGTTCCAAGGTGGAAGACGGGTTCCCAGCCGTTGATGCATTTGATCTAACGGTCCATTATGTGCCACGTTGTTAAAATTGTGTTTTTATTTTGCTGCTTGCGTGTGTGCTATTCTACGATAACCACCATGTTCCTCAAGCCTGAGCCTTTCATTTTATTAAATTTTTTACTTGATGATCTAATCTGGGACGTTGATTGAATCCACTGGCCATTAGATTGACAACGCATTAATGATATCATGCGCCTTACCACGTGCCATTTTTTTATTTCATTTATTTTCTGAATACTTGCGTGTGTGGATGTGCATCGTTGTTAGTGTGGGTGTGTGGATCTATGCCTCTCATCATTATTACTTGTGCTTGTGTTGACTGATTATGGAGCGTCAGATTGATCCTAAGGTGAGTGTTGAGTCAATCCATTGACTGGGTCTCACGTGAACTTCTTTTTTTATTTGTATTTCGCTGATGGATTTTAGTGATTGGGCCCTCTATTCACACCCCCCACTTAAGCCCGTTTGTCATTTTCAACGTGGACTGCTTGCTAAACCCACCCCCTTGCATATTTCATTGTTTTTATTTTTTTTAATGGTTTGTTTCTCATTTTTTATTATTAAAATTAGTTTTGTGCATTAAAAAATTACAAGAAAATTCACGACTCACATTTAGCATTTTATAAAATTTTCCCAAATTTTATTTTATTATTTTCTTTTATTTTTAGTGACTGAATTAATTATTTAATGGATTTTTCTTTTGAATTTATTCCATATTTGCATACTCTAACTTGTTTATTTTATTTCTCATAGTCTATGAAACCTTTTGAGTCCATTCTTTTTGCATTGTTACATCAACGTATTGAAGTTCATTAAAACATTTTTCTCATATTTTTAAAATCATTTCATATTGCATGTTAATCCTTTTCTTTTGCATGTTAGTTCATAATTCTTATCTGATCTTTGCATGATTGTTTGAGTGACCTATCTTTTGAATTTTGGCATGAGTTGTTAACATGATGTTTGCCACTGGTTGAAGTGTGTTAGGTTTTAATTTGGTAATTTTAGAAGATGTTTTGCTAATTGTTTGATCGTTCTTTGCTTGAGGTCTTCATTTATGCACATCTTTGATCATGTCTGAGTACTTGTTTGAGAAGGCACTTGTGCCATCATTTGGGTTTGCTTCTTTGACTTCATAATTCATGCTTAGGTTATCCACATTCTGTCTTGGTTGATTTTCATTTGGTTTATTGTCACTTATGTCTGTTTGTACTAACCTTTTATGCAGGGGCTGAGGTAAGTTATTTGAGGGTGTGGATAGTTATCCATGTCCACTCTCACTCTTTCTTTCTCTCATCTTTTCTTTTCTTTAGGTTTAGGTTATTGTCAAACATCCCCTTAGGGCCACCTTTGCATGATAACATTAGGACTAAATTACATAGGATAGTCTCCCTCCAAACATCCCCTTAGGGCCATCTTTGCATGATAACATTAGGGTAGATTTCCCCCGTAGTGTTTTTCTTTTCTTTTGAGTCCCTCTTCTCATCTCATAACAATTTCTAAGATACTTAATAAGGTTAACTCGTCTTGCACACAAGCCTTAAACATAGGAAATGAAGATCGAGGGGTCCCCCTTCTCTCTTCTAGAGTGTTGAGAATACGTCCCATTGGGGACGACCATGCGATGCATTCGTTCCCGTGTCATAGACTTTGGTTCAAGATGGGTTATAAACTAACTCAAGTCACTTCTGTCCTAAAAAATACAAACAAACTTCAAACCTTTTTATCCTGCGGGATTGTCAAACTAAAGGTTATTTTTCAAAAAAGGCACGTTACCTTCCGTCTGAGTCGCAAACAGGCATCGACCCTAACTGCCGGACGCGAACTTAACGTCGCTCATAAAAAACAAAAAAAGAACTTGGTCCGAACTACGTTGACTCTGAATTCCCCATTGCACAAAGGGGGTACGTAGGCCTAGGACGACGACGTCTTACCGAGTCTGTCTTTGTTTTCCCCTCCCCCGTCTTAGTGTAGCCATAGATTTTAGGATAACTCACCCTTAGAATAGACAACAAGCGTGG
This sequence comes from Lathyrus tuberosus, assembly GCA_022829125.1. Lineage (NCBI taxonomy): Eukaryota > Viridiplantae > Streptophyta > Magnoliopsida > Fabales > Fabaceae > Lathyrus > Lathyrus tuberosus. The sequence goes on along the minus strand of JALAZF010000152.1, from coordinate 759,462 downwards.
ATCCCATCGAGTACGATGGACGCGTGGGGTGCTAGCACCTTCCCCTCGCGTAACCGACTCCAGAACCCAGGCTATGGTTGCGATGACCATTCCTTTCCCTCTTCCTCAGGTTTATGCGGTGTTCCCTTTCCCTCTCTTGGGATAAATTTACATGGCTGGCGACTCTGTTTTCCGCGCCACTTTCGCGTTTGTACCTGGATGAAAATCCTGGGAGCGACACATCTCACCACAACTCTTTTAGAATCATTCTTCTTAATGAAAACATTCTTTTGATTCTCCATACCATACTCCTTGATTGCATCCCTAATGACTTCTTTGTTGGTGAACATCATGCCAAGCTGAAATGCCATCCCCTCACCAGTCTTATATGTGGGAAACTTAGGACCCTCCTCATCATCATCACTTCTAGGGGGTGTATACAAATGGTTACAGTCCTCACTCTCATCATGTACAATGTCAGCCTTGTCTACATATTTTTGACAGCTTTCACCCTCACCTAATGTCTCTTGTGGCAACACCTTAGTCCAGTTCATCTCACTAACACCTGAATCATCACTATAATTGTAATCACTCTCCTCACAACTACTTTCACTGCTAGCAACATAGTCATCATCCATACTATCATTAACTTCTTCAGCATTTACTTCTGGTGCAACATTACCTTCAGTGGCATTACCTTCAGTAGCATTAACTTCTGGTGGAGCATTACCTTCCGTAGCTTTACCTTCACTAGCATTACCTTCAGTAGCATTAAGTTCAGCAGCAATACCTTCAGTAGCATTACATTCAGTAGCAACATTATCTGCTTTTGCACTCTTAAACCCTGTACATTATATCTCATCTTCCTCATCATCCTCAATGTTTACATTAGCTTCACTATCATCAATGATATCTGGTATCCCCACACTATGATCCACATAAACATCAATAACATCATATCCTACAACATTTTTTGCAAACTGCACCACATCATTGTCATTGTTCCAAGGTCTAAGACCACGAGAAAAGCTAAAAGCTGGGTTCCAATACCATAGACACTTGATATTCATATAACCCTCAGCACTGATCATATCCTCTATCTCCATATACGACATGTAATCTACATCCCAACCCCAATTCATCTCAGTCACTAACCTATTCACATACCATTTAACAGGAAAATCAACCAACTGTCCCCTATGATGGATTCTCAACCTGACCTTATTGTTCTTAGTTGGCCTGACAAAAAAAACCATTAAGCACTTTAGGGTCCCACGCGATATGAATAACATTAGAAAATGCTGAAAGATCAGGGACCACAAGCACTACCACGACAACAACAAAACATTGCAAAACCCTATACTTAGGAATCATAAACAAATTACCACAAAACAACAAAAGGGACCACAAAACCCTAAACTGATACAAGGGACCACAAAACCCTAAAGTGACACAAGGGACCACATTACATACCTTACGCAGTAGTTGAACCCTTCGCGAGTTGCTTCCTTCGTCATCTTCCACGAACCTACAAACACGGATAGTTGAACCCTTCGCGAGTTGCTTCCTTCGTCTCTCTTTGACTTGCTGGAATGGAGGGGAAACACAGATGGCAATGTTCGTGTACAGGTGAATTGGGGAAATGAATGGAAACTAGGGTTTTTGGCATTTTTAATCTAGTTGGAGGTAATTAGGAATTTAATTATCTATTTGGCAATTACAATTTAAATTTAAATGACATGTAATATAATTAAACAAGCCACATCACCAAATTTAAATCCAGTTCATCATATTTGCAAGGGGGACCGACAAAATGCAAGGCACATCAAACTAAAGGTACCAAAAACACAGGTTTGTAATAGGGGGATCAAAAGTTAAAAAACCCCAAACTAGGGGGACCAAAAGTGCATTTAAGCCAATGAAATAAGTGGAAAAAAGGTTGTAACAAACCAAGCCTATAGATAAACAACAAAATGTATTAATATCAAACATTAGGGGTGTTTAATCAAAATACAATGAAAATCAAACACTAAGCGTGTTAAACCCAAATATAATGGAGAGAAAAAAGAGACTAATAAACTCCATAAAAATAAACAAAAATAATAATTTACACAATTAAGAGGGTCATTCAACCAAACATTCAAGCTAAACGCAATTGAATCTTCCACATTACTGAATCTCGCACCAAACCACTCCCACGATAAAATTTTTGTCAAATAAAAAATTTCTACTGGTGAGCATTTATAACCAAATTGACAAATTAGTAGCTAATCAAAACAACAACCTCTATTTCTTCTCTATTCTTTCTTTCAAGCAACATGCAAACTCCAGTCGATGGGCCGAAAGAGAGTTGTAAGAAACCATCTTGCGCATGCCTAATCAGTCCATAATTTGGTGTCAAATTGCTTTAACCATTGAGCAAGACAGAAATATATAAGAGTGGGTTTCTTCTGGACCCAAGCAAAGAAGATAAACAAGGTTATGGACACCTGCCAGCGCCTCAAGTTTTGCTAAAAGAAAGATGCAAATTAGAAAATGAATAATAAGTAGCTCTTGAAACTTATGTTTTTGAAGAGTCTTGCAAAAAATGATAATAAACATGAATCATTCTTCAACAAAGAAAAATGTTATAACAAATGTATGAAAAGATTAAAAGGTTTTGAAAAAGAAAAGGTTTATTGTAACAATTGTGAGAATTTGATAACCTTATTGATGAATGTTAGTCAAGAAAAGGAAAATAAGAGAAGAAAGGTGTTGATGAAGCATGTGAAGTTCAAGAAAGACGACTATAATTCCTAATTTTCCAATCACACCCTTTAATCACATGTATTATATCCTCCCTTTAGGAATAACACTATATTTTGTTTTAGTTTTGGATAATACTAAAGGGAAATCGCGATCCAAAACGCAGTGGAAATTAAAATTTTCCCTTTAGTGATCCTTACGAATGAGCATGATCAGTGATAGAAATGGTTACCTCTTGTGGCGATAAAACCTTTTATGCTAAATTGAAAGAGTGATCACGAGTGTTGAATGATGAACAACGCCTCTACTCAGTCCACACGAACAGATTCCTTCAGTCTCAGTGCTAGCTGCTACGATTGAAGGTTTTGAGTGAGTGAGAGAGAAGGAAAATACGGATAGGGTTTCACAGACTGAACTTTCATCAAGTATCAATGCTTCTGCACAAGGGTTCTATTTATAGAAATACTTGTGTGGGTTGCAAGGTAAAAAGCCCACTTAAGTGCACCCGCACCATATCTTATGGTAATACCGTATATCACCTAAGTGTGTGGTACCTTACCACATTTCGTATTCTACTTAAGTGCACTGTACCTTACAGTGTTCCTTATTTACTCTACCTCTTATCAATATGTCCTTATGCGTGTGACCCTAAAGGTTTCACGACGTTGGTAATTATATTTGTTGAAATACAAGAGACTAAGAGACATATGAATAAACCGTGTGTTTTGAAAAGCACTACGGAGACATTATTATATATAGATAGATTACTACTAATTACATGATATAGTCGATGTGGGACTATTCTATATACAAATATTCTTAACACTCTATATATTCACAAATATCAACATTCCCCCTCAAGCTTTAGCATATAAGTCAAATGCACCAAGCTTGTCACATATATAGTTAGTTCTGGGGCTTCGTAGGGATTTTGTAAACACATCTGTCAATTGATCATTAGAGTTGACAAAGCTTGTGACGATGTCGCCTGACTCGATCTTCTCTCTGACAAAGTGACAGTCTATCTCAATATGTTTGGTCCTCTCATGAAAGACTGGATTTGAAGCAATGTGCAATGCAGCTTGATTATCACAAATAAGTGTCATTGGTCTTGCTTCTTTAATTTGAATTTCCTTGAGCAACTGTTTTAACCAAATAAGTTCACATGTTGCCATTGCCATGTGTTTACTGTGAAAATTAGTAAACAACCTCTGGTCTACCAAATCAATAAGAAATTGGGTAACTTACAGGATCGACCATACAAAATCCTAGGACATGTGATAAATAAATTAAAATGATATTTGGGAAAAGATGAACACTTCAACAGTATTCATGGTTTAAAGAAAGTTTACTTCGACAAAATTAAAGAAAAAGTAATGTAGGAAAATGATCAAAAGTGCGTTGGAAAATAACTTGCAAAAGTAAAAGATAACTTCTGGGCAAAGATTAACTGAATTGCATTGAATGAAAAAGATGGTGTTACATCAAACGTACATTTCTCACACACTCGTTTCTCTACACGCGGGTACTTTGAGTAATTGGGGAATTTGTACAAACTTGAACAGACACAAATCCTAACACTAAGACTTGCTATTTATAATAGTCGAAAATAACTACCCCTAACGGTTTACTAACTAGAGCAAGACAAATGGCATTCTGCATGTCTTCGTCCTTTAAATTCACTCCACGTGTCTTCTGCCATTAATTGGATAAAAACAAAGTTCCCTCCCTTATTTGAATTCAAATCTTGAATCGAACATCATCAGCAATGTTTCAGTCGAACAATACTTCCAAATTGTTAGAAATATTTCTAAGTCCATAAAATATTCCTCTCTTGCACAAGGAAACTTTCGACTAGAATTTCTGGGAATACCATTCCAGTCGAAGTCTTCCAAAACTTCTCTAAAATTTCTTTGATTAATTCTCTTAATCCAATACTAGGCGTCGAAATTAGGAGCTAACAAATTGTCCCCCAAAAATGTCATTTTCGACACCATTGAAGAAAAAGTCATTTTTGATAATGTCATTCGACGCCTCATTTAGTCCTTGCGAAGTTTCAATGTTTACTTATGGTTCCAATGTTACAAAACTGTTCATTTTCCTTTCAGCAGGCCTATGACGTCATAGCCATCATTACCATATCTGAAACGTTCCCTCAAACCAAGCGAGAATCTCCACCATCATCACGTTTCCTAGATTCTAGGAAATCATGGGGGTAGGCATTAATTGCCACTGTTCCATCAAAGATCATGGGGAGGACACGCGTCCCACTCCCAATTTTACCATTAAAGTAACTTCTGAAACCGTTTCCACTCCCAACCTTATAAATACCCTTTTCATCAAAAATTTTTTACATTTTACGCTCTCTTACTCTCAAATCTTCCAGAAAACTTTTCACATTTCAAAAGAACTCAGTTTCCTTCATTCCATTCCAACAATGCCTTCCTCCACACGATCAACCAAGGATGCTAACAAGACTACCAAAGAATATGGAAAACCTGTAAGAGCTCCTAAGAAGATATCTTAACTTCCCTCGTTCGATTCCATCACTGGTCCTGCCATGGTGGGAAATCAACAGTACTGATCGGTCGACACTGACGGATAAATCTGCAAGTATACAGTTAATCGTGTAGTCTTAAAAAGGTTGTCGAAACCACAGGGACCGGTTTGTCAAACTAATGCTATCCGAGGTTGTTGTGCAAAGCTAAGGCTGGATGGGAACAGGAATTTAACGGGAAATAAAGGACTGAAGTTAAAAACTGAAATTCAATACTAAAATGAGCCCGAAATGTGAATCTCGTGCGTCGACGAAACTTATAGAAAACATTTACTAACTACGACTATGCTGCCAATCCGTAGGATAAACCGACTTAAAGGCTTCTCCTCACGCTCTCGCGGTCTTGATAAGGGTCGTGCTTCCTAATCCCAAGCTTTTGCTCTCGCTCGCCCGGTAACTAAGAAACATAGTTTGGAAACCGATATTATCCTAAACAACATCTAAAGTGCTCTCGCTGTATTTAAATGTGCTGCCTAATTCCCACTATCCGGTTCACTCCTCACGCTCTCGCGGATCTCGGCTTAAACCTTAATATGCTTCTCACTCTCGTGACAAAGCAATGTTAAACAACCTCTCACTCTCGTGACAAGGCCACTTAAATTAAAATTGGAAATTCAAGCCAAAATAACATACATTCTTTGATATCGCACCTATTATTTCTACGGAGTCCCGTCAAATATGACGGTCCTCACATAACGGTCTCTAATAATTTACTCTGACGTAATTAATCCAAAGTCTACCAATTTTAAACACATAAAATATGAATTTAACATGTTAAGCAATTTGAAGATGACAATTAAAGTAAGAATGTTGTAAAGTAAATAAATTTGAAAATAAAATGTGGTAACGTAAATCTTACGAAAAGGAAATGAACTTGAATTTAATCTTCGATCCGAAACGGTACGGCAAGAGTACAAGAGAAATATAATTTGCAACAATCCCTCAATGCGAGTTATTGTTGCTTTTTAGAGTAATTTATGCTTAAAATCTAATACAATTTCGACAGCGCTTCCGCGTACTATTTCTTCACACTAAAATTTGCTCCCAAGGGTCCTATTTATAGAAGGTCAAACTTCACAACTACTAGATTCGAATTCTGGAGGGAAAAGGAGTTAGAAAACTCCTCAAAACTGCCAGAATCGGATTCTGCAGTGAGAAACTGCTCTCGCGCCTGTTCGGCGAACGCCATGGGGGCATGGCGAACGCCATGCTCTGGAATCAACAATGAGGGCCATCAGGAGGCAATGGCGAACGCCATGAGGGCATGGCGAACACCATATCAGCTGAGACTGCATAACTTTCTGCTTTGCTGGATTTTTCTCCTTCTTTTGCTTATTTTCTCTGATTTTTCTGGGATCTCGATTATTATTCCTGCAAACATAAAACATGATAAAAACAAAGTAAGAACAACAAGACTCGATAAAAATACAGACTAAAAATGCGCAATGTGAGCCTAAAAATACGGTATAAATTTGTGTCGTCAAACTCCCCCACACTAAGACCATTGCTTGTCCTCAAGCAATTTCCAACAGAATTAAAACAGTGAGTGCAGTTCCGAATTCAAAAGCGCGACTGAAAACAACTAAGGCGCAAGGTTGCTAGGCTAACGTTAAACGGATAGGTACTAAATAGTGAAAACAAGGATATCGTAACGACACAAATCCACATTTGCGGACAAATGCTCCCTTCCTATGCAATACCAATTTAAATCATGACATTATATCTCGACCTATATCCTTTATCCTATTTCACCTCTCTTTCATTCTCGCGCAATCACATTAAGCCCGTTATCCTTTATACTCACATGGTAATCAAACTTGTTTGTGTTATATGATCTCATTATTCAATTTTTTTTTACACATTATGCTTTCTTTTGCTTACGAATTTCAAGAGTCCAAACCTTTAGGCTAAATGGTCGGGTGAGGACCACCTAACTTAGTGGGAACATGTTTTCCATTCGCTTTTTTTCTATAAAAATCACATTATTTAAATTATTGAGATCAACACATATTTGCATCGGTTCGTTACTTAGTTTGTACACAAGGATGGTGTTGACTGCTAGTATAAACTAATCAAGAGGTTACTACTAAGAAACTAGGCATAAGGTCTCGACATAATACCTATTTAATTCAAAATCACATATTTAGGGAATCTAGGGTGTAGAAACGATACCGATATTTACAAAACTTTCCCAAGTCTATCTAACATAGCCTAATGATGAAAAGCAACCTATACACAAGGTGTCATGCCAATGAATCCAGAAAACTAAATTTTTTTTCGTTGGGGTAAAAAATAAAGGAGTTTTCAAACAAGCAAATAAAATAACGTAAAATAGGACTCAACAGTGCATAAGACTCGATAAACTGGACAAACTGAAAAGTAAAAACTGAAAACATAAATAACGGGAAATAAAACAGTAAAGATCCCCCCCCCCCCCACACTTGAACTAAACATTGTCCCCAATGTTTTAGCACAAGGTGAAAGAAAGGAATGATAAAACCTGGTCAAGGGCGAGGCGCACGGCCTCTGTGCATGGATGCTCTGCCTCTGCTACGGCCTGCTCTACCCCACTTTGATTGTGGCACATATCTGATAAAGCCTCTCAAATTCGCCATCTCTAAGCACACTCCGTTCATTTGCTCAATCAGGTCAGCCATATCATGTTGAGTCCTCTCTGCGAAATCTTGCTGCTGCTGGCCAATCTGATCAACAGTGACTCTAAGCTCCTCCTTCTACCTCTGCATGCTACGGAGTAAAAGATCACGTTCGACCTCCATGTCATTCCGATGCCTAAGATCGGACAGAATATCATCCAAAGAGCTCCGGATGGCAACGTAATCATATTCCTCCTGGGACTGATGAGTACCTGCAAAAGAGTCAGAAGAAAAATGTGTTGTGCGTGAATGGCCGCTAGGTCCGGGTGTATCGGTACCATGGGTACGAGTGCGGGGCTGAGGTGTAGTAAATCCCATGACATTTTGGTAGTGTCTCTCAGCGCTCTCCTGCTCTAGATCGGGGGCCTCGGTATCTACTATCCAATTAGTGCTGACGCGCACGTTAATATCATTAGGACAAGGCAATATGACTCCCTTAACTTCCCTGTGGCCTATCATCAGATGATATTTGCCATTGGGTAAATTTTTAACTAGGCGCATGGCATGGCAATGGGTAAGATCAGCAAATAAAGTCGGCAAGGGCTCAAGGGGCTCCAACTCTCTATGCAATCCTAAGGCTAAGGCTATGGAGGTAATAATCCCTCCGACACAAATGGAACCGCCCGATCTACCACTGGTAGATAGGAGGTGTGCAAGTAAAAACGGTGTCGGGTTAACCTTGGTCTCGAAAAGTTCATAATGAATGAAGAATAAATCTTTGGAGTTCACATTTCCTGTGTTCTACCGTCCAAAGATAGTGCTAGCAAGGATTCGGTGAAAATACCGGATGGCTGGGTTGTGGATTTTTAAGACCTTCCCAAGTGTCAGAAGTCTTGTTAGTGATTTTGTGCCAAAAGTCTAGAGCATTAGGTTCCCACTCACTCTTTAAGGGTGTCTGAGTAGCATACTCTGGACCGCTAGGAAAACTAAAGATGTTACCTATCTGCTCAAAGGTCAAGGAGTGATCTATATTAAACATTCTAAATTGTATGGAACCATCAGTACGGGGCATATTCGTGGACAGATGCAAAGAACTCAAAAATTCATATGTCAGTCAAACGTAAGTATTATTACTTATTGAACAAAACTGTGACATACCTAGGTTTATGATCATCCAATTCATGCAATCGAAGAGACCTAAGGTCTGGACAGCAGTGGTGTCTGGTATCTTGTCGCGACGACAACCCTCTTTCGCAGCTTGAGAAAGCTAGAACGTTGGCTCTGACTAAGGACAGTTTCAGGAAACTCAATGCCCATGTAGTTGATGTTAGTAGCGACTCTAGGAGGCATGGTGGTAGAATGAATGAATGAGAATGATTGGAAAAGTTTATGAGTGAAGAGTGTGAGTGATGGGTGTGAAAATGCTGATGGGTTTTTATGAATTTATATGCAATTTTTTTTGGAATGTAGATGGTTAATGGCTATGATAGATTAATGGTGGGTTAATGAGGTAGTTGGAAGGATGTTTTGGAGGTGTAAAAAGGTGATTATATGGAATTTTTGGGAAAGAAAACGCGCAGGAATTTAAATTCTGTGCAGACTGCAGGTCCCAATGCAATGGCGAACGCCATGTGTTGCGAATGGAAAAGATCAGGAAATTTAACTGATGGCGAACGCCATCAGCATAATGGCGAACACCATTATGTTGGAAGGTGTGAATTTTTGCTGCAGGTCTGGAGCATAAGGCAAAACTTGCTTTAAGAATATTTTTCTTTTTGTTTTTGTTTTGATTCTACTGAAAGTATTACCATAAACTCTTAACAAGCCATGAAAAAATCAAAACTTGCTAATTAATAACAACACAAAGTTACAGAAAAGGGAAATTGCATTAATTGAAATAACAGATGTACACACAAAGTTCATTATCGGCATACCGACAGTGTACAACAGAATTGAAAAGAACGAACAATACGACAATGAAACACTGATACATTAAAGCAAAATCCTAATCTACGAAAAACTGAGAAATGAGCACAACTGAGACTATCCATGGTGACGCCTCATCTGAGGTTCAGCTGGACGACGGAGTGAATAAACGATCTAGAAAAAATGGTCAAATTTCTCATGAACTACATCCATACATCCCAAGAAATCCACACGAAGAGAGGTTATTTCTCTGCGGAGGAAATCTACTTCAGCTTGCAGAGCATGAATAGCGGCAATAATGTCAATAGGTGGAACAATCGACTGAATAACAGAGCCAAGAGTGCCAGCATCAGGCATATCGGCCTCTAAATTCTCATAAGCTTGTGGAGAGTCAGGTGGAGTTAGAGACTCGTTCTTACCTTCCAAATCGTAGAGCCAATTATCCTTGTTATACACACTAGTTTTCTCATGATTCGGCAAGGTAAAGTGATGGACAACAACATTGTCAATCAGAAGCTCAAATTCAACTGGACCAAGATTAGCAAAAATTCCTTTGTTGAAGCAAAAATTAATATTCATGGGGCGATAACTACCAAAAACACGGGTACGGTTCAAGTGGTACCGTAATCCGATAGCGTCAGCAATCATAGTAATTAGGCCACTAACAATAATAGCACCATGAGGCTCATGAGAGATCTTAGCAAAGTTAGCTAACATGAAAGGGGCTGCATTAACAGGTTTTCCTTGAGAGGCATAAAACATAATATAAAGCTCGTCCTTAGAAACGAATGTCACATTCTCTTCCTTACCAAAAAGGGTATGGGCCAATGTCTTGTGGAAATACCTTATACCAAGATTACGGATGCTCTTAGAGAATATACCATTCGGGTCAGGATTGGAATTACCGGTCAGAGTACCCCAAAATTGGTTCAGATCATAAGCAGTAAAGGCATCCTTAGGGGTCTTAGTTATGGCATCAGGCCCATAAGGAAATCCTAATAGGTCAGCCAACTCATGATGTGTAAAACGATATTTGTTGCCAAACAACCTAAATGTAGCCAACCCACGGCCAAAACCAAAACCTCTGGTGGGATCATAGTATAACGAGCTCAAGAACTCCAGTGTCAGGTTGTGGTAAGTGCTAAATCTCTTCCGGATAGCGAAATCATCCTACCCTAGCTGGTTAAGCAGGTAGGTGACACTATCACGGATGCCAAGGGTGGTCATAGCTGGGTTGTCAGGATAGATAGACACAGTAAAGTCTCTTTGTGACAGGGCCTCAAAACGGTGCCTCTGGACTTCGTTTCTAAAGGTAACTTCATGGTTCTCAAAAGGCTGCATTCTTCTAGAGTTAAGTGTTATCCTAAAACAAGCTACCCTGAAATAGACAATGATTTTCTATTAGTCAAGTTGTATCATAAACATCGGTTAGTGAGAAATAATAATAATAATAGTAATAACAATAGTAATAATAATAATAATAATAATAATAATAGTATAAATGCATAAAAGTTAACAATTAATACAAGTAAAAGTATAAAAACATCAATAAAACAATTACAAACAAAGATCATGGGCAGCTTCGCGCTTCGTTTAATGTCCGGAGCTTGACATTGATCTAGAAAGAAAAATCATTCATTAGGAGGAGCGGGCAGCTCTTCCAACTTATAACTAGTGAAAAATTCCTTATTCTCTACGGTGTGGTAGTGCTTAAGTTGCTTTCCGTTCATAATGAATGTTTCATTTATTTTACCTCGAATTTTTATTGCTCCACTTTGGCAAACTCTCACAACCTCAAAGGGGCCAGACCATCGGGAACGTAACTTACCTAGGAATAGCTTCAGTCGAGAGTTAAAGAGAAGAACTATGTCTCCTTCATTGAACTTATTCTTTGTTATTCGCTTATCACGCCATCTCTTGGTTCTCTCTTTATAGAATCGGGCATTTTTGTAGGCATCCAGTCTAAGTTCCTCGAGTTCATGGATATCTAAAATTCTTTTCTCCCCTGCCGCTGCATAATTCATGTTTAGGATCTTAATAGCCCAATACGCTTTATACTCTAATTCTATAGGCAGGTGGCAAGACTTTCCATAAACCATTTTAAACGGTGTGGTTCCTATCGGGGTTTTGTAAGTTGTCCTATAAGCCCACAGAGCTTCATGAAGTTTAGTAGACCAATCTTTCCTAGAAGTTGCGACGGTTTTTTCTAAGATTTGTTTGATCTCCCTATTTGACACCTCGACTTGTCCACTGGTTTGAGGATGATAGGGTGTTGTTACTCGGTGTCGGACTACATATTTGAGCAAAAGCTTCCCAAAAACATTGGAAATAAAATGGGAGCCGCCATCGCTAATGACAATTCTGGGTACACCGAACCTAGGGAAGATTATGTTTTTAAAGAGGTTAATCACCACTCGTGCATTATTCGTAGGAGAAGCTACTGCCTCAATCCATTTTGACACGTAATCGACTGCAACGAGTATGTACTTATTACCAAAAGAAGACGAAAAGGGTCCCATGAAATCTATACCCCATACGTCAAAGACTTCCACTTCTAAAATTCCCTTCTGTGGCATTTCATCACGTCTAGAGATGTTTCCAGTGCATTGACACTGGCCGTAGTTTATAACGGCAATATGGACATCTTTCCAAAGATTTGGCCAGAAGAGACCAGATTGCAGGATCTTTGCACATGTTTTAGAGGTACTTGCATGCCCTCCATAAGGTGCAGCATGACAATGAGATTTAACCTCAGCTACCTCTGATTCAGGGACGCATCGACGAAATATTCCATCAGAGCCTCTCTTGAAAAGTAGGGGTTCATCCCAATAGTAGTGTTTAAGATCATGGAAAAACTTTTTCTTTTGTTGGTACATAAGTCTGGTGGAAGCACCCCAGCTGCTAGGTAGTTGGCAAAGTAGGCATACCACGGCAGTGTGGTCTTGGTGCATATTGATTCTACTACTTCATTAGTTTCTGCGTCATTAAATATCAAGAAGCATTCAACTGTTTCACTTTTGCTTTCTAACTGGGCTACAAGTCTATCATAGGGGAATTCGTCATTAATTGGTACTTCTACGGGTCTCAGATCCTCAATCCTAGAGACATGATCTGCTACTACGTTTTTGGTACCTTTCTTATCCTTGATTTCTAAATCGAATTCTTGTAAGAGCAAAATCCATCTCAAGAGGCTTGGTTTCGCATCTTTCTTGGTCAACAGATATCTAATTGCGGCATGATCGGTATAGATTATAATTTTTGCTCCCACTAGGTAGGAACGAAATTTATCTAAAGCGAACACAACTGCAAGGAGTTCCTTTTCGGTGGTGGCGTAGTTCATCTGTGTGTTGTCCAAGGTTCTACTTGCATAGTAGATAACATGAAGCTTTTTATCTTTCCTTTGTCCTAGGACAGCGCCTACAGCGTAATCACTGGTGTCACACATAATCTCAAATGGTATACTCCAATCAGGTGGTTTCATGATTGGTGCCGTAATAAGAGTGTTTTTCAGGTGTTCGAATGCTTTCAAGCAATCTTCATCAAAAATGAACTCGACGTCTTTCATTAACAGCCTAGTCAGAGGCTTTGTGATTTTTTAGAATTCTTTAATGAATCGCCGGTAAAATCCGGTGTGTCCTAAGAAACTACGAATTTCTCTAACTGTTTTTGGAGGTTGAAGGTTCTCTATAATTTCTATTTTTGCTTTATCTACTTCAATACCTCTGTCGGATACTACATGTCCAAGAACTATTCCTTCCCTTACCATGAAATGGCGTTTCTCCCAGTTAAGCGCTAAGTTTACTTTAACACATCGTTCAAGCACCATCTCAAGGTTTGATAAGAAATTTTCAAAACTTCCCCCACATACAGAGAAATCGTCCATAAATACTTCCATTATGTCGTCTTTGAAATCCGTGAAGATCGACATCATACATCTCTGAAATATTGCGGGAGCGTTACACAATCCAAATGATATTCGTCGATATCCAAATGTACCATAGGGACAGGTGAATATAGTCTTTTCTTGATCATCAGGGTGAATAAGGATTTGAAATAATCCTGAGTATCCATCAAGATAACAAAAATATGAGTGTTTAGCTAGCCGTTCAAGCATTTGATCTATGAAAGGTAGAGGAAAGTGGTCTTTACGAGTGGCTTTGTTTAGCTTCCTATAATCTATACACATTCTCCAACCAGTTTAAATTCGCTTCACTACAAATTTGCCTTTTTCGTTGCTAACAACTGTAACACCTCCCTTCTTCGGTATGACATGCACAAGGCTGACCCAATTACTGTCAGATATTGGGTATATAATTTCTGCCTCTAATAGTTTTTGCACCTCCTTTTTTACTACATCACTTAAGATGGGGTTTAATCTCCTTTGATGCTCTCTAGAGGTTTTACAATCCTCTTCTAGCATAATGCGATGCATACATATAGAGGGGCTTATTCCTTTTAAATCTGAGATGTTGTAACCTAAGGCCGCGGGATACTTTCTTAAGACATGTAACAGTTTTTTTGTCTCTATTTGTCCTAAGTCGGCATTGACTATCACTGGTCGCTCTAGCTCAGTGTCTAAGAATTCATACCTTAAATCTTTCAGTAGTGTTTTGAGTTCTATAGATGGTTTCCTTGGGCATGGCATTGGATCGTGTGTTAACGCTAGGTATTCCCTTAGACTGTCATCTTCGTATGGCTCGTGCCAATTATCGTCTTCGAATATTAGAGGTGCAGGAATCTTTAGTATTTCAGTATACTTAGTCGGTTCCTTCTCCATTTCTCTAACACATTCGTCGATAACATCTAGGAAATATCATGAATCATCAATAGCTGGAGCTTTTAGGAATTGGGCCAAGATAAATTCAACTTTCTCCTCCCCAACTTCAAAAGTTAGTTTTCCTTTCTTAACATCGATGATGGCTCTGGCTGTTGCTAAACACGGTCTTCCTAAAATAATGGGTATGTTAGAATCTTCTTTAATGTCCATTATCACAAAATCAGTAGGGATATAAAATTGACCTATACGAACGAGAACGTTCTCTAGCATACCAACAGGATATTTAACAGAACGGTCCGCTAGTTGTAATGACATTTTTGTCGGCCTTAGTTCCCCTAAGTCAAGTTTTTTGCATGTGGATAATGGCATCAAGCTAACACTGGCTCCTAAATCGCATAGCGCTTTGTCTATGATTGATTTTCTGATTACGCAAGGTATGGAAAAACTGCCTGGGTCTTTTAGTTTAAGAGGCATGTTGTTTTGAAGTATAGCGCTACACTCAGTAGTGAGCATAACAGTTTCATTATCCTCGAGCTTTTTCTTATTCGACAAGATCTCTTTGAGAAATTTTGCATATGAGGGCATTTGTGTAATGGCTTATGTAAAAGGTATGGTTATGTTTAATTGCTTTAGAAGTTCTACGAATTTCTTAAATTGCCCTTCATTTTTAGATTTGGCGAGTCTTTGAGGATAAGGTACATGTGGCTTGTATGGCGGCAAAGGCACATAAGGTGTTTCTTTTTTTGTATCCTCTTCGCTTTTATCTTCTTTATTGCTTTGTGGTTCTTTTACTTTTTCGGTTCCCTTTGATAAATTTTGGTGCATGGCTGAATTTTGGAGTCTCGGGTCAACGGGTCCATCGTATTCTGTTCCGCTTCGCAAAGTGATAGCATTAGCATGACCTTTTGGATTTGGTTGTAGTTGGCCAGGAAATGCTCCAGCGGGGGCTGCTATAG
Organism: Lathyrus tuberosus; assembly: GCA_022829125.1. Taxonomy (NCBI): domain Eukaryota; kingdom Viridiplantae; phylum Streptophyta; class Magnoliopsida; order Fabales; family Fabaceae; genus Lathyrus; species Lathyrus tuberosus. Next base: position 743,928 of record JALAZF010000152.1, on the reverse strand, counting down.
TTGATTGTTGTTGGGCTACTTGAGAGATTTGAGTTTCCAACATTTTGTTGTGAGTAGCCATAGCATCAAGTTTACTCGACATTTGTTTCTTCAATTCACTTGCATGAGCGTTTTGATTTGCGAATTCTTTGTTTTGTTGAACTTGAGCATTTATAAAGTTTTCCATCATGATTTCCAGATTTGATTTCCTAGGTGGCTGCGGTGCAGACAGTGGTTGTTTTTGGTAACCAGGAGGAATAGCAGGTGCTGGGTTTGGTGGGTGTAAATCATTGTTGTTTTTGTATAAAAAATTCAGGTGATTTCTCCAGCCAAGATTGTAAGTGTTTGAATACGAGTTTCCTTGAGCATAGTTCACTTGGTCGATAGGAGTACCAGCCAACACTTGACATTCAGTGTTTGTGTGCCCAGGGGTTCCACATATTTCACAGTTGGGTGTAACTGCAACTACGGTAGCTGTGGGTGGTGCTATCGCTAAACTTTCGATTTTTTATGTAAGTGCGTCCACTTTGGAATTGACACGGTCTAAACCATTGACTTCGTGCATTCCTCCCTTTGGAGTTGACTTCTCTACACCAGCGCGTTCACTTCCCCATTGGAAATGGTTTTGAGCCATAGTCTCAATAAGTTCGTAGGCTTCCTCATACGGTTTATCCATTAGAGCACCTCCAGCGGCTGCGCTCAGATTCATTTTGGTATTGTACAGCAGACCATTGTAAAAGGTATGGATTATCAGCTATTCTTCAAGTCCATGGTGCGGGCAAAGTCTCATCATGTCCTTGTATCTCTCCCAAGCGTCGAAAAGAGCTTTGTTATCTTTTTGCTTAAATCCATTGATTTGAGCTCTTAACATAGCTATCTTGCTTGGTGGGAAATATCGGGCTAAGAAGACTTTCTTTAACTCGTCCCATGTCGTTACTGAGTTTGGTGGTAGAGACTGGAGCCAAGCTCTAGCTCTATCTCTCAAGGAAAATGGAAAAAGTCTTAATCTAATTGCTTCAGGGCTAACACCATTTGCTTTCACGGTGTCTGCGTATTGCACAAATATTGACAAATGTAAATTCGGATCGTCCGTAGCATTGCCTGAAAATTGGTTTTGTTGAACTGCTGATATCAGCGAAGGTTTTAGTTTGAAATCATTTTGGTTAATAGCAGGGGCAGTAATTCTGTTATGTGGTTCTTCTTGTGATGGAACAACATAATACTTCAAAGGAGGGTTTCTCGGTCTTTCGGCCATGATTTCTTCTGGTTCTGATTCAGTTTCCGAATCTGAGTAGGGAATAAGAGGGTCTGGGATGTTATATCTAAGAAGGAATTCGTTAATTCGACGTCTCAGACTTATATAACGTTTGATTTCGTTGATTGTTTGCTCCAACTCTTCATCTTGTGAGCGAGTGTTTGGCATACAATCGACAATTTAAAAGATAAAATAGTTGCCTTAGTTTATACTGCGCAACGAAAGATTCACAATATTGACTAAATAGGTCCCTGGCAACGGCGCCAAAAACTTGATCGGTCGACACTGACGGATAAATCTGCAAGTATACAGCTGATCGTGTAGTCTTAAAAAGGTTGTCGAACCCACAGGGACCGGTTTGTCAAACTAATGCTATCCGAGGTTGTTGTGCAAAGCTAAGGCTAGATGGGAATAAGAATTTAACGGGAAATAAAGGACTGAAGTTGAAAACTGAAATTCAATACTAAAACGAGCCCAAAATTTGAATCTCGTGCATCGACGAAACTTATAGAAAACAGGTGCTAACTACGACTATTCTACCAATCCGTAGGATAAACCGACTTAAAGGCTCCGCCTCACGTTCTCGCGGTCTTGACAAGGGCCATGCTTCCTAATCCCAAGATTTTGCTCTCGCTCACCAGGTAACTAAGAAACACGGTTTGGAAACCGATACTATCCTAAACAACATCTAAAGCGCTCTCGCTATATTTAGATGTGCTTCCTAATTCCCACTATCTGGTTCACTCCTCACGCTCTCATGGATCTCGGCTTAAACCTTAATATGCTTCTCACTCTCGTGATAAAGCAATGTTAAACAACCTCTCACTCTCGTGACAAGGCCACTTAAATTAAAATTGGAAATTAAAGCCAAAATAACATACATTCTTTGATATCAACCTATTATTTCTACGGAGTCCCGCCAAATACGACGGTCCTCACATAACGGTCTCTAATAATTTACTCGGACATAATTAATCCTAAGTCTACCAATTTTAAACACATAAAATCTGAATTTAACATGTTAAGCAATTTAAAGATAATAATTAAAGTAAGGATGTTGTAAAGTAAATAAACTTGAAAATAAAATGCGGTAACGTAAATCTTACGAAAAGGAAAAGAACTTGAATTTAATCTTAGATCCAAAACGGTACGACAAAAGTATAAGAGAAATACAATTTGCAACAATCCCTTAATGCGAGTTATTGTTGCTTTTTAGAGTAATTTATGCTTAAAATCTAATACAATTTCGACAGCGCTTCCGCGTACTATTTCTTCACACTAAAATCTGCTCCCAAGGGTCCTATTTATAGAAGGTCAGACTTCACAACTGCTAGATTCAAATTCTGGAGGGAAAGGGAGTTAGAAAACTCCTCAAAACTGCCAGAAACGGATTCTGCAGTGAGAAACTGCTTCTGTGCCTGTACAGCGAACGCCATGCTCTAGAATCAATAATGAGCGCCATCAGGAGGCAATGGCGAACGCCATGAGGACATGGCGAACGCCATATCAGCTGAGACTGCATAATTTTCTGCTTTGCTGGATTTTTCTCCTTCTTTTGCTTCTTTTCTCCGATTCTTCCGGGATCTCGATTATTATTCCTGCAAACGTAAAACATGATAAAAACAATGTAAGAACAACAAGACTCGATAAAAATACGGACTAAAAATGCGCAATGTGAGCCTAAAAATACGGTATAAATTTGTGTCGTCAAGTACCTGCCTGAACCTCTTACTGAAGAGAAAAGAAGAATCTATGCTTCACAGGTACTCAACCATTTAACTGTTGCTGGTAAGCCTCTGGCTTTGTTTGGTCCTCTGTCAAAACCCAATTTTGATCTTAGTAAGCTTAGGGATTTCTTCCTTACTTACCACAAATATAAACCCATAGGTTAAGCTAAGAAACCTAGGGCTAGCAACGAGGGTCCTAATCCCGCTAACTAGAACAATCCTCCGACTGAAGAGGCCATTGATCTTAGGTATATGAACAATTTTAGGGTATTTAGAGCTAGTCCATCTTTGAAAAACCCTCTGACTATTTAGGATGGTTGAATAAGTTAGAGAAAACAAAATCTCAGGTTTGGAAAGAAACGGGTATTTATGATTTAATCATGTTATCAAAGGTAGGACTTGAATATTGCTCGAACATGCTTGTTTCGTCCTTGTATTTCTGGGACATCACACATTACACACTCCATCTTCCATGTGGAATGATGACACCCACTCTATTCGACGTAGCCGCTATCACAGGGCTTAAACCAAATGGGAACACTTACGACCCTGATTTTATGGCTGATGATAGTATTAGTTTTTCGACCTCTAGGGCAGCGTATTCGACTCATATCGTACATTATCACGATAAGGACATAGAGGAGGTTTCGGATGTCGAACACATAGCTTTTTTAGCTCTATAGTTATCTCGTTGTGTCTTCTGTTCGAAGTCACTTCAAGTTGCTAGGAAATTCCTGACTATGGCGAACTAACTCTATGCTAGCCATGACCTTTGTTTGAGCGAACTGATTCTAGCTAGCCTCTATGAATCCATGAGCGAAGGTGTTACCCAACTCAAGTGTCTGGGTGACAAAGGAAATCTCCTCCTTTCTGGACCCTTCTGGCTTCTACAATTATGGTTGAACGCTTCATTCGATGCTTGTCTTCCCCACAAGAATCAAATCAACAAAGACGCTGACAAAGTGAAGAATATGAGGGTAGAAGGTCCATGCTTGGCGAAACTGACTCATGTTGATGATGGTCGACCCATTCAACAAACTTTTACCAACTTTATCATGATGTTTGCTAAACTTTATGACTTCACACCCCAATAGCTCCCTTCGCTGCAAGGAAATATGGTCCTAAGTGGTTCACCAGGCCATTCCCAGCGCCGTCGAAGGCTCAAGAAGCAGAATCTACTACAATTTGGGAAGCCTTCCTGACTCCTAGGGTTTTAAGCCTCATATTCAATCTCTCGAAGAGCCAAGTTCCTTTGATTGCTTATCAACCAAATCTTGTCGCCCGACAATTTGGACTGGTTCAGGTTTTACCCAAGCCCTTGTATGAGAAGAAACACTTCCTCCTCCTTTACAACGCAGTTCATTCTGAGGCCGTAGCTATTAAACAAATTGCGCGGTATGCTGGTCGAACACAACTTCTTCCAGTAGCTTTCAAACCAAGCTTTCTCTACACCCAACAATTTGATGACTGGTGGAAAGCTTATTATGTAGAGGAATTTTTCGACGTGGCTGCTTTTACACACCACATTAACAAGGCTTTCCTCTCTGTGCAGGAAAGAGTTACGAAAGGTACTTCGACGCATATTAAAGAAATCCAAGCCTTCCAGAGATACTTTGAAACTATTTATCGACCAGATGATCTTGGCTGAACCGTCCGCGACGTAGATGTTACTTTGAAGGAATTTTTTTAAAGAAAATGGAGAACTTAAAGATCCCTTCGTACGTTCCTCCTGAGAAACGATAAGAAACAGCTTTTAATATGTTTTCTCCCAAATTCCCTCGACTGCCAAACGCTGATCCTTGCCCCTTCATTCCCAGACTGGTTCTTCTGTGGGGATTCTATCAAAATCCTTCGCCAACAATCAAAACCAAAAGCGCAGCGGGTGGTTTCGACCAAACATACACTAGACAGTTTCAAAGGGCAAATTCATATTGGGATCGAAGATGTTCGCATCGAATCTGAAATATATGAAGGTGTGGAATGGGAGGATTTTGACCCAAAATTTTTTCTTATTTATTTTCTTTCACATATAATAATTGCTTTCTATTTTACTTTAGCCGTGAAAATTCCGCCAAAGAAACCAACAGTTAGGAAACCTGTCGAAGTAAAAGAAGAATGAGGAAGTAAAGCAGCAACAACAACAACAACAACAACAAAGGTATTTCACACCCCTTATTAATTTTGTCGCTGTTCATATATTTCATTATTTTCTAACATTTTCCCTTTCAGGGCGCTTGAAAGTTACCCCTAACTCCCCAAAAAAAGGAAGGCAAAGGAGGATGCAGTCATGGTGGTCGAATCAGATGATGAAGATCTATCTCTGACTGCCGAGTAGCCACTTAAGAAAAAGAAAAGGCAACTCAAGATGAGTGAAGCCCTGGCTCAATCTCAAACAAAAGGTGTAAAGGCCCCGACAAAGAAACCAACTCTTGCAGAGATGTCGAAGAAGGTTGCAGACCAGCCTGAAAGTGACAATTCAAGACTTGGGGCTGAAGCTCCCAAGGTACCACATTTTATACCTTATTATATTCTTAGTAATCTTGTTCGACTACTGACTTCGATTATACTTTTCAGGATGATGCAGGAGTTTCTACTCAGCCAGCTGCCAAATCAACCAACACCACACTCCTCAATAGTGAAGGTGAACCGACGTATCATCCTACTTCTGTAAAGGATTCTGAGAAGAGCTCGATGAGCGGAATAAACCAAACAGTCGGGGAATAGTGAGAAACTTCACCACGTAAGACTACTACCCAGAATTCTCACACCAGTGGATCTGAACACGAAGGTGACCAAGAAAAGGACATTCATGCTGAGGCAACTAAGAATGATTTAAAGGTGGATCACCCTAAAGGTTTAGTCGAAGATGAAGCTGAAGATGGCTCCCCAAGAGTCGAACGTCTGGATGTCACTCAGCAAGATCAAGATGATGACATGGAAGAAAGGGGAAATAGCTCTGCATTTCAGCGTTATTCAATGCCTATTGAGGAGTTCGTGGATCACGTTGAAAATGTCGAAGAGGGTGATGACAAGGAGAAAGAAGAGGATGAAGAAACTCATGATGAGACAACCATCCAACCAAACCCTAATCCTGACCTGTCTACGCGAAGTATTTAGGCAAAACTTTTGTGAACCTTTTTGCATAAGAACTGGAGGCCTTAAAAAAGAGCAACCCTCGCGAATACTTGAAGGCTTTGATTGGCTCTAGAGGGAGTTCACCTGAAAAAAGTCGCATCTCTTCTTCAGTGTCTGATGGTCGATCAACCAACAATCCTGCCAGTGAAATACTTTCAAAGATCAAGGAAAACATTTTTAAGGGTGACCTGTTTCGACTCATAGAGTCTGATCCTACTTCTCCTCTTGCCTTGAAAAGTCTTCTAAAAAAGGTTGACATTCTGACTGCCTCTCTTGAAGTTGCAAATGTCATCTTGGAGCTGACTTCAATGATCGATCAAGTTACTGCCGATGTTGCCAAAATCAAGCAAAGCTCTAAAGACATCAAAATTTATACTGGCTCTGTAGCAGCTGCATGGGATGCTGCCTCGGAGTCGACCAATCGCTTGGATGATTTAGAGAAAGCCCAAGAAGGCAACAAGGCTGAAATCGAAACCAATAATTGAAATATCCATTCCTGGGAGGAACAGATAAAAGATCTACAGGCCAAAATTTCAAAAGCCAAGAAACAGAATGCTGAGCTTCAGAAGTTTGATAACTCTAAAGCGGAGAAAGAGCTTAAGGTTGGGCTGAGCTTTGCTGATAAAGCCCAGAAATTAGAAGTGGAGCTAGAGGTCATGAGGTCGACCAAGTCTGTCTGTGAGAAGCGGTTTGAGTTCCTAAAGGCGAAGTATCTCAACATGAAGGCCACCCTTCCATTTTAGTTCTAGTTCCTTTTATTTTAAACTTTATCATCATTTTTTGGATTATGTAATCGTTTTTTGAACCCTTCACGGTTCTTCTGGATGTAACGAATTTATCCATTTTGGCAACAATTTTCATTTTACCATGTTAGCGTAGATTATTTTGCATGTGATCACTCTTTAGCTATTTTTACTTCTTGAAGTGCAGGCTTGATTTTTTCAAATACTTCCCGTTTACCCTTAAGATTCTCTTATCTTGATCTAACTCTTTGATCTCATAAGCACCATTTGAAAATACTTGTATGATTTGAAAAGGGCCTTCCCATTTAGGGGACCATTTCCCCAAGGCTTTATCTTTTCGATCCATAGGCAAGACTACTTTCCAAACCAACTCTTTAGGCGAAAACATCTTAACTTTGACTTTCTTATTATAAGACTTTTCTATTCTCTTCTTCTGTCTTTTTTAATAATTCTAAAGCATTAAGCATTTCCTCATCTAAGTCCACTAATTCATCTAACATCATGTTCCAATATGACTCAGATGGCATCTCATGATGCCTATGAATTCTTGTTGACTAAAGATAGATCTCAACCGATAATACCGCATCATGACCAAAGGTCAATCGAAATGGTGCGGAATTAGTAGCCTCTTTGGGGGAGGTTTGACATGCCCAGAGAACCTGGTCCAAAGTCTTTTGCCAATTTCTAGGCTTCTTTCCCACATGTTTCTTAATTAAACTAATCACTACTTTGTTTGCCGCTTCGACCTGGCCATTAGCCTGAGCGTAATAAGGTGTGGAGGTTAATAACTTGAAACCCATTTCCTTAGCAAATTCTTGCATTTTTTGACCAGTGAACATTGATCCTTGATCCGTTGTAATGGTTTCTAGGATTCCAAACCTATAAATAATGTATTTTTTAATGAATTTGATTACGTCTTAAATATCAACATTTGGCAATGGTATAGCTTCAATCCATTTCGGAAAATAGTCAATGCCTACCAAAATTTACCTTTGATTTTCAGCTGACGCTGGTCGAATTTCTCCAACCAAATCCAAAGCCCAACCTCTGAAGGGCCATGGCTTGACTATAGAGTGTAATTCACTTGCAGGGACATGCTGTATACCTGCATGCACTTGGCACTCTTGGCATCCCTTAGCGAATTCGATACAATCTTTCAACATAGTAGGCCAATACATCCCTTGTCGAAACAAAAGCCATTTCATCTTATGGCCTACCTGATGAGCCCCACATGCCCCACTATGAATAGTCGAAAGGGCTAAATACGCCTCTGACTCACTAAGGCATTTAAACAAAACTCCCTCAGGAGTCTTTTTAAATAGTTCATTACCCAAAAGAACATAACTTAAAGCTCGATACCTGATTTTTCATTCTGTGGACGCCGTTGGGTTTTGCAGATACTCCACTATTGGTTTTCTCCAGTCTTCGTCCGTTAAGATATCTATTGCTAAGATTTCGAAATTTTCTTTATCAGCGTATCCTAGCTTCGTTGTTTCCAAATATGATGGGGACAATTTGGATGACACAACTCTTCCTCTAACTTCGATTGCATCTTGTAATTTTTCTTTCGAAATTTTATACCCAGAAGCAATCTGAGCCAAGTCATTAGCCACTTGATTCTCCAGTCGAGGTATGTGTCGAATGCTCACCACTTCAAACTTTTTCAATAATCGATTGGCTATTACAAAGTACATAATGAGATTTTCTTTAATACACTTGTACTCCTTTGTCATTTGTTTTATGACTAACTCTGAGTCTCCCATTATTTCAACTTGAGTTGCCTCTAATTCCAACAATATCTCAAGTATGGCTATTAAAGCCTCATATTCAGCCTCATTATTCGAAAAAATACCTTCGACTTTATACTTAAATTTTGTTGGAATTTTATTAGGAGAAATAATCAAGACTCCTACGCCTATACCATCTTTATGACTAGAACCGTCGAAGTACAATTTCCAAGGTTCGAGCTCAAGATAGTTTAACATGTTTTCATTTATAGAGTGGTAGACGATGAAGTCAGCTACCACTTGTCCCTTAACAGCCTTCAAAGGCATGTAAGTTAGGGAATACTCAGTTAAAGCTAATGCCCATTTACCAATTCGACTGTGCAAAATTGGTTTAGACAACATATGTTTAATGATATCAAAATGAGACGAAACATAAACATCAACAGGTTTTATATAATGCTTCAACTTTGTACAAGAAAAATACAAGCATAAACACAATTTTTCAACTATGTTATACCTACTTTCTGCATCGTTCAAAACCTACTAAGGTAGTAAATGGCTCTTTCGACACCATTTTCATCCTCTTGAGCCAACATGCTCCCTAAAGTTTTGTCCGATGGAAATATGTACAATCTCATACTTCTATTTCTACAAGGTGGCGCTAGAATTGGAGGGCGACTCAAGTACTCCTTGATTTTGTCGAAAGCTTCTTGCTGAGCTTGCCCCCACTCGAATCCTTCCTTGTTGAGTCGAAGCAGAGGTGAGAAGGCTTGAGTTTTTCCGCTAAGGTTCGAGATGAATCTCCTTAAGAAATTGATCTTTCCCAACAGTGACTATAATTCCTTCTTTGTTGATGGCGCTTTCGCCTTCATAATGGCCTTGATCTTATTCTGGTTTATTTCGATTCCCTTTTTGTGGACCACAAAGCCTAGGAAATCCCCCGCATGCACACAAAAAGCACATTTGAGTGAATTCATTTTCAGACCATGTCTTCTCATCCTTTCAAAAGATTGTCGAAGATGGTCAATGTGATTCTTCCCTGAAACAGACTTAACAACAATATCTTCAATATAAATTTGCATAAAAGTCTCTATATAATCATGGAAGATCGAATTCATCACTCTTTGGTATGTTGCCCCAGCATTCTTTAGACCAAAAGGCATGGCTACCCACTCATAGGTGCCTAAGGCCCCAGGGCATCGAAACACCGTCTTATGGACATCCTCTTCAGCAATGAATATTTGATTATACCCAGAACACCCGTCGAGCATACTAAGGTATTCATGGCCAGCGGCAGAATCGACTAGCATTTCCGCCACAGGCATTGAGTATTCATCCTTTGGGGTCGCAACATTTAAATCTATAAAATCAATGCAAACCCTCAAAGTACCATTCTTTTTAATAACAGGTAAAATATTTGCTAACCATTCGACATACCTGGCTCTTCGAATGAATTTGCAATGAAGAAGTCTTTCGACCTCCTCCTTGATCTTCGAGAGAATTACCGGTGCAAACCGCCTTAGATTCTGCTTGATTGGCTTCTTCCCAGGCTTAATTGGCAGCTTTAATTCGACAAGATCTCTGCATAAGCCATGCATCTCGTTGTAATCCCATGCAAAGCAGCCTTTAAACTCCTTTAACAATTGGATCACTTCGACCTTGAGTTGTGGGATGATATTGGCACTGATATATGTTGGCCTTTTCGTTGCCCCCTCTCCCAAGTCGATCTCTTCCAGAGGATCTTGAGCTAGCATTTTAATGTTGGCTGCCAGCGAATTCTTCTTGAAACCCAAAGGCTCGTCATCGTAGATGGCGCTGAGCCTCTGGCCTTGTACTTCATCCTGAACCTTATCAGGTAGTTCTGGATCGAAGTCCTTACCAGGACCTTCTTGGTGTAATCTTTTGTTGGCTTCGACAACCATATGTTTCACTTCAACCTCTAGGGTTGTTTGTAGTTTGTTTTCGGCTATGTAAGCCGAAATCCTTTTAAGTGCTTCGAACTCAGACATCATCGCCGAACTCGCTTCCCCATCTAGTAGAGTCGACTTCAGACGTCCCTTCATATGCAAGGTCATCTTCTCCTACGACCTCACGATCCCATTGAAAGCCATTTGTGGAATGCAAGTACAATGAACAGTATGCGTTGTCATCCGGAGTAAATGTAAGTTGGCTGGGTTGCATGGAGCTATGTTAGCCAAGTGTTTTTTGAAATGGCGTCTATCGACATAATTGATTGCAACTTTGAAATAACCTTGGTCTGCTTCAATGTTTTCCATAATACCGTCTGGGTGCCATATAGTTATCCTCTATGCATGGATGAAGGTACAATCCCTATCCCATGTATCCATTCACGGCTAAGTAACAAGTTGTAATTGGATTTCGTTTCGACAACCATAAACATGGTTGGTCTTGTAACAGTATATATGGTAAGATCGACCTGAATCACCCCTAAAGTAGTACCCACATTCCCTTCATAGTTGGAGAGTACCATATTATGGGGCTTGGTATCGGTGTCGAACTTCCCGATTTTCCTCAGCATGAAGTGTGGCATTAGGTTCACCATCGCACCGCAGTCCACTAAGATTTTGTTAACAATAACATCTTTGACCTTACCTGTAATGAATAGAGGCTTCAAATGACTTTTCATTTCCTCGTATGGGGGTTCGAAGAACGCATTCTGTTCCTCGAAACATCCATTGTTCATCACATAATAGCACACAGGTTTATGTGCAGCCATTTCGATTTCAGTATTATTATCCATCTCTTCGACCTAAGTTATTTGGTCGAATTCCCTGGGGAGAACTGACACCACATTCACTATGATACCCAAAGACTGCTCCGAACTTGATTTGAAATTGTCAGTAAGCATCTCATCCTCAGCAACTGCTCGATCATGCTTTTCTTTGGTCTCTTCTTCCTGTGTGGCAAACAACTTTCTCCCCACCGGCATCTTTTAGACAAGCTTTGGTTCCTCCTTGTCAGTCTTGTCGTCGGTAGGTTGGTACTTGATTCCGCCTTTGCCCCAACCTCTCTCTGAGCCTTCCTTCTTCTTTGTTCCCTTCTCCATTGTGATCTAGACATGGGATTCTTTCCCTTATAATTTTCTGAGATGTAGGCTGACTGCTTCGAAGTTTGGAATTCTCTGCGATATGCCATGGATGAGCCTCTATCTACATTGAAACTTTTCCATTTCTGCTGGCCTTTTCCCTTGCTTTCATTTGGTCTTGTCCACTTTCCATTAGAAATCTCTGCAAACGGCTTGAAAGTGGTGGGTCTTGCACCTGGGACCCTTGGCTTAGCCTGTTCCTGCTTCAAAGAAGATCTCCTCGAGTCGGAGCCTCGTTGACCATGAGGGGCTCTCTCTTCACATCTTTGTTTGGCTTTCCTAACTCCTTCAAGGTTTTGGGCTACCATTTTTATCAAACACAACTTTGCATCGAGGACACATCATCACTTCTGATTTTTTTCTCTGGCACCTATGGAGGAAATCCATCAGAGTCTCCTCTTATTTAGGGTAAGCTATTTTATTATGCTCCTCTTGTCGACACTCCTCGTCGACTTACATGGGGGTTTCTTGTGAAATTTCCACCATGTTGATATCCATGTTGACATCATCAGTGATGTCCAACTTGTGTAACTTCATTTGAAGGCCTTCAACAACCTTGTCCATTCGTATGAAACCATCAACAATTTCTTTTGTTATCATTATTAAATTGGAATCCTCAGTGATTCCTCCATTAGAGCCTTCAGTGACTCCCAAATCGAAACCATCAGTAGTTTCTTTGGTGAAGCTTTGAGCAGCCTCACTGGCAGAATTTTCTATAAACTCCTGGTCGAGATCTTCAGTAATCCTGACCATAACAACTTCATTGTTGAAGTCCTCAGTGACTTCGACCATGTTGACAGTGTTGTCGAGATCTTCAGTAATCTCGACCATGTTGACTTCAGTTGGCTCTGTGTAATAAGCGTCAACAACTTGCAAAGGATCAGAGTCAATCTTCATCTGGCTCTTCGACTTATCTCCAAATTTCAGTCTTCCTTCCTGGATAATGATCAGTGGTTTTCATACGTTATTTCGCTATTTGTTTTAGTTACTATTTTGTTATTGTTTATTTGTTTTATATCTCTTTTACCACATTTTATGCCTTGGTTATGTTCTTTAGTGTTTTAAGGTTCACATAAACATTCAGGAAGAATCGAAGCAAAAAATGGAGAAAAATTGCAAAATGCGGAATGAAATTGGATTGAAGGCAGTGGGCTGACACGGGTGCCCGTGTCGCCTGACACGACCCGTGTTAGCAGGTCTGGAGCAGCACGTATTTGAAATTGAAGAGTTGGGCTGAAGTCAGAGAGCTGACACGGGTGCCCGTGTCAGCTGACACGGCCCGTGTCAGCACACCTGTAGGGGAAAAATATTTGCGCAGAGAGTCAGAGGGCTGACACGGGTGCCCCTGTCAGCTGACACGACCCGTGTCAGCAGGCCTGGGAGAGACAATTTTGTGATTTTTCTTATTTTCTGAGTTAAGTGTCCTGAGGGGTATTCTGGGTATTGCACACTGTTATGTTTGATCTGGAACTACTTAGGCTAGGTTTTGAGGAAAAAGAGGGGACTTTTACTTTGACGAATAATTTACAATAGAGTTTATACGATCGTTCATGAGCGGAAGTGATTGAAGAATTAGTTTTCCTCCGATCAAATTGTAATGTCTATCTTTAATTTTCTTATTGTTTTTGTTTTGAATACTATGAGAGGCTAAACCCCCCAATGCTAGGGGGTGTCCCTGAATTGTTATGTAATGAATACCTTTTGAATTATTCGATGAGACTATGCATTTTTACCTTAATCTTTTGTTATGTAATGTGTTTAACGCTTTTTTAATCGGACAAATTGGGAATGATTTACGATTAGGGATTAGGCCTGAAAAACCAACCTAATGCTTTTGCGTAATAACATTTTGGTAGATATTACCTAGGAATGGGGATATCCCGTAGTGACAGATAAAATCTTGTTAGAACTATTGCTTGATGTTCTTCCTTGGCCGCTGAGGAATTAGGGTCAAGGGAGAATCTCAAAGGTTTTTCTGTTAAGGAATTAAAGAAAAATATTATTGAGATTCAGTAAAATTAAGGTTTTGAGGCATGTCTCTTTGATAATAATTTAGGGTTCTTATAGAGCAATTCATACACCTTTCCCTAGCATATTTTCTCATAATTGTTAAAGTCATTTTTATTATTCTGCTTATTTCATACTGTCATTATAATTATTTTCAAAACCACCAAACAAAACCCCCCAAAGGATATTTTTGTTTAATTGAAATAACATTTGTACTTACAATTGCACACAGTCCTCGAGAGATCGATTCTGGGGATAACCCCAACTATTACTACATCAGTAAAAATAGTATACTTGCTATTTTTCCGATCAAGTTTTTGGCGCCGTTGCCGGGGACTGCCAAATTATAAGTTCGTGTGTTCATTCAATTGAAATTTTGTCACTCTGTGACTAAAATTTTATTTTTCTGTTATTTTTATTTTTATTTTTTATTTTTATTTTATAACTTTTGGATTATTACTGTTTCTGCTAATCTGCGTCTAACATTTTTATGCGAGGAGACCCCTCAGCAGCTTTTAATTTTGACGCAGAAATTGAAAGAACCTTACACGCTCGGCGTAGACGAGCAAGACTGGCAGCTTCAGAAGCAGAACCGTCAGTCCAAACACCAGAAGAAGAAAAAGTTTCTGTTCACTCAGAACAATCAGATTCAGGTTCAAAAACAGGTTCAGAGGCGGACAGAGATACTGTGATTATGGCTGGAAATCAACCAGTGGAGAGACTATTGGGCGATTACGATGGGGAATATGCACCGGCTGATAGGTTGACCATTGTGAACCAACCGGTGAATGTGCCAAATCTCCAGCTGCATCCTAGCACCATCACTCAACTTGAGAGGAGACCTTTCACCAGAAGGGTTAATGAAGATGCCAACAAACATCCGCAAAGATTTTTGACTATGAACACCACTCTCAAGATTGAGGGGCACACGGAGGAAGCAAAGAAGTTAAGAATGTTTCCTTTCACTCTGGTGGAAGAGGCTGAAGAGTGGTTCTACTCGTTACCTGCTGGGAGTATTACCACTTGGGAAGAGATGGAGAAGGCATTTCTGATTGAGTATTTTCCGGCCTCTGTTTATATCCGAAAAAGATATGATATTGTGAACTTTAAACAGAAGGACGGAGAATCTCTCGGAGACGCATACAAGAGGTTCAAGAAGGTTTTGGTAGCCTGTCCGACTCACAACATGGATCAAATTGAGCAGATGCAGGTGTTCGTCAATGGCCTCCAGATGAAAACAAAGCAACTTATTGATACAGCTGCTGGTGGATCATCCAACTTCACCACCGTGACTGGTATCAAGAAAATTATTGAAGCTATTGCAGCAAACGAACATTTGGAGTTATATGACCGAGGTTGTGAAGGTAGAAGATCAGATTGCTGCGAAAGTTGAAAGAAGGTTAAATGCTATGAAAATAGGTACTCAAAGTGTGGCACAAGCTCAAACTGGTCAACCCATGAGTTATGAGATCTGTAGTGGACCCCATTACACTGCACATTATGTTGCGACTCTGCAACAAATTGAAGAGATAAAATTCCTGAAGCAGAATAATCCCTACGCTCAAACTTATAATTCAGGGTGGAAGAATCATCCTAACTTCTCCTGGAAAGATCAGAATCAACAACAATACCCACAATAGCAACAAGCTCCCCAAAAATCACAATGGGAGATTGCCATTGAGAAGATGGCCGCTCAAAGCTTCCAATTTCAAGAAGAGACAAGAAGTAATCTAAGGAACACAGGTGCTTCCATTAAAAATCTTGAAGTTCAGATGAGGCAGATAACACAACAATTAGCAAGTTCTCAAACACCAGGCGCCCTCCTAAGCGCCACGATCCCCAATCCGAAGAATCATGAGAATGTCAATGTTGTTACCACAAAAAGCCAGGAAGTTGCAGAAGAAGAAGCCAGGCCAACCGAAGAGAAAATAAAAGAAGCGGTTAAGCCTAAGATCAAGTTACCGTACCCCTCAAGAGTGACAAAGAAGGAGACACAAGAAAAAGACTTTGAGAAATTTAGCTCATTGTTCAAAAAGAGAGATTAATATGCCCTTCTTTGAAGCACTTGAACTAATACCTCTATACAAGAAATTCATGAAGGAGGTCATTGGAAAAAAGAAACCTAGTGGAGAGGAGGTAAAGAGTCTAATTGAGGAGAGTAGTGGAGAATCACAAGGTAGGAGAATTCCAATGAAAAGGAAAGATTCGGGTTCTGTATCAATCCCCTGTACCATAAAGGACAGGACTTTTAAAAGAGTCTTAATTGATTCGGGTGCTAGCGTGAGTCTCATGCCCCTCTCAATTTTCAAAAAGCTGGTATAAAGAAAATAAGTGAAACGGGAACAAATCTGAAGTTTGTCGACCTCACAACCAAGCGGTCATACGGGCTAGCAGAAGATGTGCTTGTGACTATTGATAACTTCACTTATTCAGTAGACTTTGAGATCATTGATCTACCTGAGGATGAGGAGTCGACCATCATATTAGGTCGACCATTCTTGATGACTAGTCAGTGCAGTGTGGATATTGAAGCCGGTACTCTAACCTTGAAATATTTTGAGGAGGAAAGAACCTTAAAAGTGTTAGAGCTCGAGAAGCAAGGTCAAGAGGATAGTAATCACCCCTCAGTTGGAATGATCCGAACAGTGGGAAAGAGCAAAAGCTCAATACCACTTCTTGAAAAAGTCTCTGGAATAATCCATCAGGTTGCAGCATCTGAGTCATCTTTTGCACCTAGCAAGACTCCAACATCCAGTCAAGAAGTCAATAAGAGGAAGAAGCATCAAAGAAAGAAGAGAAAAAAACATCAAAGGAAGAATGTGGAAGTTGGATGTGAGTTGAATCACAATGTAGCTCTTAGTCTTGAATCTGACCGGTGCTCTATTGCGGAAGGGTCAAGCAATAAAAGCAACAAAACGTATAAGCTGAAGTACCCCCCATAGCATTGGGGAGTAACCCATCGAGCCATGCGACGTTAAATGAAGCGCTACGTGGGAGGCAACCCACGCTTGTCTGATTAATTATTTTCTATTTGCTGTTTGTTTTTGTTTTGGTTGCAGGAAATAATCCGGATCCTACATGTGCAAACGATGATGTAGCAGTGGTGTGGCATTACCGTCAGCATCCTGAATTAGGATCTTTGTGAGTGACCTCTCTCGCTCTTGTTCTAACATATTGGGGTCTATGTGTAGTTCAAGTTTGGGGGAGGATTTACTGCTTTTGGCTTTTCCTCTTTGTACAGGTCATGTGTGTTGTTTTATGAAAACCTCTCTGAATTCTCCCCGAATTAGAACCGTCAAAATTTTTCTTGTGAATACTGTGATTTTGAGATGGTCAAGAAAGTATATTGAGTTTGAGGGAAGAGGAGTTAGAACTAGGGACATTGGGGAAAGTTTGAAAACTTAGGAATGACCCGAACACCCTAGATTCCCCGGAGTAAGAAAACGAGTCCAACGTGTAGATTTGTGCCATAGTACTTGGATTTGAGAAATATTCCCCGATTAGTTCATAGTGATAGTCCGACATGACTAGAAAGAATTGCATGTATAAGGTTGATTGATAGAATGACTTAAGGCACCAAAAAAGTGAATAATGGCGATAAAGACAACTAGTCATGCTAAGTTGGGTAACCCTCACCCGGTTACTTAGCCTAACGGCGGTTGAGTCTCAATTGTCGTTCCAAAGTGGAATAATAAACGCCAATGAGCAAGAAAAAAAGAGATAATGATGCCTAGAAAAACTTTCGATCAATCTTGTACATGTGAGGGAAAACGAAAAAATGCCTTAATCTGATTATCCGAGTGAAAGGGGTAGAAAATCGAAGAAAAGACTTAAGCCCAAAGCATAGTCGGAGAGGTAACCGAAAAGGGGGATGTAGGTCCGTGGTTTTACCGCAATTTATGTTTGTGTAATACCTTCGTTAATGGACGATTACCAAGAGAACTAGTTTTCGCCGATCGGAACAAAGGCTCACGTATGAGTACAGACACACCTTACCTTCGCAAGTCTTTCATTTGATATGTACCGTTTGATCTGAAATTTTTATGCAAGCTTGTTGCTTGAGGTCAAGCAACGGTTTAAGTTTGGGGGAGTTTAATCAGTGGTTTTCATACGTTATTTCACTATTTGTTTTAGTTACTATTTTATTATTGTTTATTTGTTTTATATCTCTTTTACCACATTTTATGCCTTGGTTGTGTTCTTTAGTGTTTTCAGGTTCACATAAACATTCAGGAAGAACCGGAGCGAAAAATTGAGAAAAATTGCAAAATGCGGAATGAAATTGGATTGAAGACAGTGGGCTGACACGGGTGCCCGTGTCGCCTGACACGGCCCGTGTCAGCAGGTCTGGAGCAGCACGTATTTGAAATTGAAGAGTTGGGCTGAAGTCAGAGAGCTGACACGGGTGCCCGTGTTAGCTGACACGACCCGTGTCAGCACACCTGTAGGGGAGAAATATTTGCGCAGAGAGTCAGAGGGCTGACACGGGTGCCCGTGTTAGCTGACACGGCCCATGTCAGCAGGTCTGAGAGAGACAATTTTGTGATTTTTCTTATTTTCTGAGTTAAGTGTCCTGAGGGGTATTCTGGGTATTGCACACTATTATGTTTGATCTGGAACTACTTAGGCTAGGTTTTGAGGAAAAAGAGGGGACTTTTACTTTGACGAATAATTTACAATAGAGTTTATGCGATCAAGGAGATTTGGAGAAGACGATCGTTCATGAGCGGAAGCGATTGAAAAATTAGTTTTCCTCCGATCAAATTGTAATGTCTACCTTTAATTTTCTTATTGTTTTTGTTTTGAATACTATGAGAGGCTAAACCCCCCAATGCTAGAAGGTGTCCCTGAATTGTTATGTAATGAATACCTTTTGAATTATTCGATGAGACTATGCATTTTTACCTTAATCTTTTGTTATGCAATGTGTTTAACGCTTTTTCAATCGGACAAATTGGGAATGATTTACGATTAGGGATTAGGCCTGAAAAACTAACCTAATGCTTTTGCGTAATAGCATTATGGTAGATATTGCCTAGGAGTGGGGATATCCCGTAGTGACTGATAAAATCTTGTTAGAACTATTGCTTGATGTTCTTCCTTGGCCGCTGAGGAATTAGGGTCAAGGGAGAATCTCAAAGGTTTTTCTGTTAAGGAATTAAAGAAAAATATTATTGAGATTCAGTAAAATTAAGGTTTTGAGGCATGTCTCTTTGATAATGATTTATGGTTCTTACAGAGCAATTCATACACCTTTCTCTAGCATATTTTCTCATAATTGTTAAAGTCATTTTTATTATTCTGCTTATTTCATACTGTCATTATAATTATTTTCAAAACCACCAAACAAAACCCCCAAATGGATATTTTTGTTTAATTGAAATAACATCTGTACTTACAATTGCACGCAGTCCTCGAGAGATTAATTCTGGGGATAACCCCAACTATTACTACATTGGTAAAAATAATATACTTGCTATTTTTCCGATCAGATAGCATTTTGAATAAGATCCCTGAAAAGAAAACATTGAGAAGTTTTGTGACCTAAGAAATTGTGATACTTACAAAAACCTCTCTTTTTCCTTTGTTCTAAAGGAGGCGTTTTAGCCCCAGGAGGCACTATCATTTGACCATCCTTAAGTAACAAATCAAAAATTTCGTCACATTTAGTAACGTTGAAAGTGTAAGTTTTCTTAGGAAATTTATCGCTTTTTTTCTGGTTCGACAGGATTCTTTCCGTTCGAAGGGTCCAAAACCTTACAAGAGTAAGGTGGGCCTTATTTTAATTCAGCAAGATCAATCTCGCTTTCGTCGAAAACCAATGACTCACTATAAGGTCTTTCATCTTCCTCATTGAATTCGACGTAGGATATTCTTTTATTTTTGTTTGCCCTAGCCTTCTCTTCTTTCAGGCGTTCTAATTGTCGAACCCTGTCAGCCAATTGGGCCATATCCCTTAAGTATTGGGTATCTAGTTTCTTCCTAATGGAATAATCCAGGCCTCCAGCAGCCATTTCGACCAACTCATGTTCTGGTACTTGTGTAAAACATCTAGCCTTGAGCAGTCAAAATCTGTTCAAATAATCATCTACTGGCTCAGTAAATTTTTGTTTTATACTAGCCAACTCCTTTAGACTGATCTTGATTTGTCCCATATATAACTGTTCATGAAATAAACGTTCCAACTAGGTCCAATTGTGGATCGAATTTGGTGGAAAAGTTATGAACCATGTGAAGGCATTCTTCGTAAGAGAACTTGGGAAGTATTTTACCCTAAGGTTCTCATTATTCGAAATGTCCTTGGATTCTATCAAATACTGAGCCACATGTTCGACAGTGGATTCAGTGGTGTCCCCAGAAAACTTGGTGAATTTAGGGACCTTCGTTTTAGGGGGTAAATCTGAATGAAGGATATATTCTGACAACGGTGATGTGTAATTTGTCCTTCGAAGACCAAACTTTACTCCATTCACGCCATAATCCTTTCGACCATGGCTGCCAAATTATTATATGCTGCCATGTCGTTACGTCGAACTTGCTGTACGACATTGTCAGCATTTTGGTTTCTATTTACCAAAACTACTCTTGGTTCCTCTCTTACGGGAATTTGTGGTCGATTCCTAGAGGGTTCGACTACTCCCTGGTTTGCTAAATTCTCCTAGAGTATGTTTCCTGGGTTTTGTTGGATTTGGTTAATAGTAGGGTACTTTTCGAAAACTGCCCCTTGATTTGCTGTCATATATTCCCTTGGTGGATGTCGAGGAGGGTTTGGTACACCAAAGAAATCCGCGAGGCGCGTCATCTGCGCTGCCATTTGCTGATTAGTCTGGGTGGTATTTTGAATAAGAGGCTGGCAAATTTCTCCCATAATCTGGGACATCATTTGGACCATTTGATGGTTACTTTAGTCCATTTGTTGCCTTAAGTATGCTGCAGTACTATTTGTCAATTTTGGCATTTGGGTTGAATATCCCATTCCTAAGGATTGGTTATTTCAACCCATATTAATCCCAGATCATGACCTTTGTAATGGCGACGTTACTATAGGTTCCGTAAATATTAGAGGAGCATTCTGTAAGTTTGCCATCATCGAAGTTAGCATCCCAAAAGGAGGATCTTGACTAGGTAAAGACATCGAAAATCCAGGGGGAACAAATGGTTAGAAACTAGAATTCCAGACCGGTGAGGGAGTCCTTGGTGGTCCCCTTGATCCTACATAATTCAGAATGGGTTGGGTATGGGAAATCGAATGTGTAGGGATCGAACTCGCCATGGATGGTATGGTCTCAGAAATAGGCGTTGAAACCGTTGGTCCCCTAGTCGAAGATCCTGGGGGTCATTCTACATTAATATTGGGCGTTGTTTGAGGATTCAAACTATTTAGCTGAGGGTTCGAATTATTTGGCTGGTTTGTACTTGCCATTTTCCTCGTGTATCTTCTCCTTGGTCTATCTTCGTTAGTGGTGGCTACTTTACCACTTCTTAATAACATACAACAAAGTTTTCGAAAGAGAAGAGACAATTGAATGCAAACTTATAAATTCTCAAAAGTACATAAAATTATTTTCGAAAATTACTTAGCACTGTCCACCAGGCGTGCCAATTTGTTTACTGTGAAAATTAGTAAACAACCTATGGTCTACCAAATCAATAAGAAATTAGGTAACTTACAGGATCGACCATACAAAATCCTAGGACATGTCATAAATAAATTAAAATGATATTTGGGAAAAGATGAACACTTCGACAATATTCATGGTTTAAAGAAAGTTTACTTCGACAAAATTAAAGAAAAAGTAATGTAGGAAACTGATCAAAAGTGCGTTGGAAAATAACTTGCAAAAGTAAAAGATAACTTTTGGGTAAAGATTAACTGAATTGCATTGAATGAAAAAGATGGTGTTACATCAAACGTATATTTCTCACACACTCGTTTCTCTACACGCGAGTACTTTGAGTAATTGAGGAATTTGTACAAACTTGAACACACTTAAATCCTAACATTAAGAGTTGCTATTTATAATAGTCGAAAATAACTACCCCTAACGGTCTACTAACTAGAGCAAGACAAATGGCATTCTGCATGTCTTCGTCCTTTAAATGCACTCCACGTGTCTTCTGCCATTAATTGGATAAGAACAAAGTTTCATCCCTTATTTGAATTCGAATCTTGAATCGAACATCATCAGCAATGTTTCAGTCAAACAATACTTCCAAATTGTTAGAAATATTTCTAAGTCCATAAAATATTCCTCTCTTGCACAAGGACACTTTCGACTAGAATTTCCAGGAATACTATTCCAGTCGAAGTCTTCCAAAACTTCTCTAAAATTTCTTTGATTAATTCTCTTAATCCAATACTAGGCGTCGAAATTAGGGGCTAACACCATGGTCGTATACTCTGCTTCGGCGCTTGATCTTGCAACTACATTTTGTTTCTTACTTTTCCAGGATATAAGGTTTCCTCCAACAAGTACACAATACCCAGAGGTGGATTGTCTATCAATGGGTGACTCTGCCCAATCAGCATCGGAGTATCCAACTATCTGGGTATGTCCTTTATGGTCATACACAAGACCTTTTCCTGGAGCACATTTGATGTATCTCAGAATCAGGATACCAACATCCATGTGTTCCTGAAAAGGGGAATTTAAGAACTGGCTTACCACACTGACTGCAAAAGAAATGTCCGGACGAGTGGCTGTGAGATAATTCAACTTTCCGACCAATCTTCTATACCTTCCTGAGTCAGATAGAGGCTCCCCCTAATTGGGTAGTAGTTTAACACTTGGATCCATAGGAGTATCGGCAGGTTTAGCATTTAACAAACCTGTTTCTTCCAAAATATCCATAGCATATTTCCTATGAGAAATCAGCAAACCATCTTTAGATTGGGCTACTTCAATACCCAAGAAATAGCGGAGTTTACCAAAATCTTTTGTCTGAAATTGTTTCGAGAGATGTTGTTTCAACTGGAGTATTCCTTGCTGATCACTACCAGTTATGACAATTTCATCTACATACACAATAAGATAAATACACCCTTGGGGTGAGTGACAATAAAAAATAGAATGACCAGTTTCACTATGGATCATACCAAACTGTTGCACTACAGTGTTGAATCTGCCAAACCAAGCTCTCAGAGATTGCTTAAGACTATAAAGAGACTTGTGTAGCCTACAAACCATATTCGATGACTCCCCCTGAGCAACAAACTCAGGTGGTTACTCCATATATACTTCCTCTTCAAGATCACCATGTAAGAATGTATTTTTGATGTCAAGTTGATGAAAAGACCAATGTTGAATGGCTGCAATGGCTAAAAGAAGTCTAACAGACGCCATCTTGGCTACAGGTGAAAAGGTATCACTATAATCCAACCCAAAAATCTGAGTGTATCCTTTGGCTACCAAGCAAGCTTTAAATCGATCAATCTTACCATCTGGACCAATCTTCACTGTATAAAGCCAACGACAACCTACTAAAGATTTCCCATGGGGTAGAGGAACCAGTTCCCAGGTACCACTGCTTTGAAGAGCACACATTTCATCAATCATTGCTTGCCTCCACTCAGGGTGAGATAATGCTTCACCTGGAGTTTTAGGAATAGAAACAGAAGACAAAGAAGACAAACAAGTATACTGAAAAGGGGAAAGACGATGATAACATAAATCAATATAATGTGGAGAAGGATTTCGTGTTTGATGTATACCTTTTCGAAGGGCAATCGGAAGATCAGACTCAGGTTGCAGGATCGGATTCGGTGATGGCGAGAGTGTTGGGGGAGAGTCCGTAGTGACCTCAGGGATAGGTACGACTTCAGGGACAGGTACGACTTCAGGGACACGTACGACAGACGTTGGGATATATATTCATAGGCATTGTCACTTCTTAAGGTACTGATAGACACACCGAATTGAGTTCTTATTTCTCGATAAAATTGTTCAAAAATAGAAAATAATTAAGATCTATTCTTCATTAAAAATAACCACGTGCAACGTGAAAAATCATCAATAAAGGTGGCAAAATACCTAGACTCAAGAGTAGAGACAGTATGCAAGGGACCCCAAACATCGGTGTGAACTAAAGCAAAAGGGGACGAAGCTCGTTTGTTGGCGGATTGGGAAATTGACTACGAGTGTGTTTCCCTAACTGACACGACTCACAATGTAAATTAGATACCTTCGATAAATTTGGCACCAACTTATGTAATTTGGAAAGACTGGAATGACCTAGATGAGCATGGATAGTGAGTGGGGAATCTTTGGCTGAGCATGTCTGAGATGAAAATAAGAGGTAATAAAGGCCTTGAGACTCATATCCGACGCCAATCGTCCGTCCCAAACTCCGATCCTGCAGGGGAACATTATTGTTAGCGAAGGTGACACTTCAATCAAGAGAACGAGTTAAACAACTGACTGAAAGTAAATTAAATGGACAATTAAGTACATAGAGGACAAAAGTAATAGAGAGAGAAGGTAGAATTTAAACATTACCAATCCCTTCGGATCGGGTTTGAGAACCATTGGCAGAAGTTATAGTAGGTAAGAAACCAGAGGTAGAGAGGGAAGAAAAAAGATTTTGATTACTAGTAACATGATCAGACGCTCCAGAATCAAGGACCCAAGGTCGAAGAGGAGATGATTGAGAGAGGCAAACAGATGAATTACCACTGTGTGCTACCATAGCAGTAGAATTTGAGTTCTGATAATTCTGATACCACCTGAGGAAATCATCGTAGTTTGGCGTAAAGTTCTGAGGAGTAGCCATGAGTATCTGAAGAGAGAAAATATCACGCGATCGGCCGCCGGACGTGCTGTCATGTGCGATTTAGGTTGCGGCGCGTGGGGCACGTGCGAAGGTTTTTACCTGTGAAAAATTCCGCCGGATGGTCACCGAGAATAGTAGTGACGTTGGCGGACGATGGCTATGTAGTTATCACCAGAGAATATTGAAATCTGATGGTGGGGTCAGCTTTCCAAAACGTCGCCAGAACAGTAACGACAGCAGTAGCGGCAGGGTGGTTACCGGAGAATTTTGAAAAGTGAGAGGCAAACCGGAATGACAACACAGTTTGCAAAACAAAAAAAAATTCTCATCGAAAGATAGTGAGTCAATCGGGTAAAGCACGACGAAGAAAGAATTGCCTCTTAGCAGGCTCTAGATACCATGTTAAGAAATGTGGTTGGACCTACCTCAACCTTATTAAATCACGTATTTAACATAATAAACAGTGAGAGATATCTAGAAACACATGACTACTACCCAAGTCACGAAAATGTCATGTGATCTTACTAAAACTTTTGTGATAATACTTGTGTATACAATTACCCTTTTGCCCTTATGTCTATATTGAACACAGAGCATATACTGTGTCATCCTTGTCCAGTTCAATATTGAGTGCTTAGACTTTTATCCTGTTATGCAGGATGAGCAAATTCCATATAGGTCACTCATGTCCCTCATCATGCTTTATGGAGTACCCATCAACTGTCTTTATGGTCATCCAGTTACGAACAATGTTAGATCAACAATAAAGTAATGAACTCTACATCTAGGGTCCATAGTGGTTTCAGGTCGAAGGGTGGTATACACCAATATCACCATGAGAGTAACTTATGACACTTTGCATAACATTCTATGTAGTACTCTCATAGCGGGTCAATTAAGTATAAATATTACTCATAATATTCTTACTTATGTTAAGACTTGATAACGCCTTATCCATGATCCATGAGATGTGATCATCTGTCTATCTACATAATAGTCTTAATGCTTTAAGGCTATCTCACTTCACAGTAAAGCTCGACTACAAATACTTTAAGAATAATGTACTTATGTTTAATGAGATCTCATGATTAAGTCACACTTAATATTTCATTAAACGGGCTAGCTATATTAGGGACTTTATTATTCTGGTAAAACAAACATATTAAAGAAATGTCTTTTTATTAATAAATAATTTGATACAAGTACCAAAAATACTGACCTCTAGGACTTACACCAACAAATAACACATTAGACTGTTCCTTTCTCTTCTAATTAATAGTTGTTTGAAACAATGTAAACACAAAATCTTATAAGAATTTTCTAATGTCCACATTTCCAACATAATTTGTATCTACAAAATCCTCTAAAATCACTCTTTTGGTCCAAATTTGTCATAAACTGACTCACTATATTAATAATATATGTTATGGTTGACATACTAAAAACCATGACATACTTGATGTTCCATGCCCCACTATCTTATGGAGTACCCCTCATCTTCCTCATCTCTTTTTTAGATCGAGGAGCTTTGATAACTGAAAGATTCATGTGATGTCCTAATAGAGTGAGAGTAGTTTTATCTTCATGCGTCTGAATTGACATAAGAATAAATCATTAATGCTCCAATATTTTACAATATCCATTTAAGTATACTTTTTGCAATCCTAAGGTCCTTCATCTCAAATTTGACATTTAACTTCTCCTAAAGCTTATTGATCTTTAATAACTCGGGAAACTACCGCATTTTCTATCCAATTTGCATGCAGATTTTGGTCATTTTCCATTTCTTTTGTGGTATTATGTTGGGTTTTCTATGTATATTTTAGGTATTTATCGCTTAGAGGCCTCCGTACGAGGAAACGGTGGACGAAAAAAATGGGAGAAAAAAAAGGTATTTGCAGCTCTCATGGTGCTCACACCAGGTTGATGGCGGGCGCCACGACCTCCCGAGGCCCAGGGCACCACCACAAAATACAAAAGAGAAAAAAAGTCACGTTTCAGGTACTTGTCTTAGAGCTATTTTTATTTATTACATAAAATTTCACTGCAACACAGGTTTTGCTATTTACTGTTTCTTTCTACTTGTTAAGTATTACTTGCATGTACCTTGCTTATTTAATTATGGGTTAAATATACAACACCTCAACAGCAATGTTAGCGAGTTTCGATTTATCCCCCTGTAAAAGAATTTCTTTTATTCCCCCTTGTAATGTGAAGATTCCTTCACTATGACCCCTTTGTCAAAGCTTTTTTCATTGATCTCTTATTTTTCATTTTGATGCTACAAGTGTTGTGTGAATACTAAAATGATAACAATTGAAAAAACATTAAAAACAACAAAAATATATTTGACCCTCTGTAATATGAGCAACTTTTGATTTACCCCCTCGTAATAAAAAAAATTTAAAAATTTAAAAAAATTAAAAAAATTAAAAAAAAAAAATTATAAAAATTATAAAAAAAATGCCACGTGAAATTTTTTAAAATTATTTTTTACTATTTGCTGACGTGATTTTAAAAAATAATAAAAATTTAAATTAAATGACACATATACACGCCATTTCAGCAAATAGTGCACTCAGGGGTCATAGTGAGGGAATCATCACATTACAAGGGGGGAATAAAAAAAAAAAATCTTTTACGGGGGAGTAAACTGAAACTCGCTAACATTGTAGGGAGTGTTGTATATTTAACCCTTTAATTATTCTTCTTAGTATGTAAAGCATGTTAGATTTAATTTCCAACAGCTATTTTTATACTGTTTACACTATGTCTGACTAAATTCTTAGAGTCTGGGATGTGAGGACCGTCGTTCTAACGGTACTCGTATATAAGTCGTAACTTAGATAATTAAACTGGATTTGTTTAAAGACTGAGTTTTTATCTGTTTTAACTTAAATATTCACTAAAGTAAATTTAGAATTACCGATTCAGATTTGAAAGAACGGAACATGTAACAGACTTAAAGTAAAAATCCAGAATTTAGTTAACTGCTACGCGAAAGCAACTTTTATCTGTAAATTGCAAAAATAATTATTTTCAAAAAGGGATTTTAAGGCCATAATCAGACACGCGAAAGCAGACGTTTATGCACTTAAAATCCAGTGTTAGACGTGCGAAAACCGGTAATGCCTTTAAAACTTAATTTTCACATTAAACAACTTTTTGATGAATCGAAAGTAATTAATTTTCAAAAATAGAAGTTTTGAACTTTAACACACTGAACACGCGAAAGTGACAATATAGATTTTAGGCTGAAACTCAGTTCTGGTTACGCGAAAGCGGACACTTCCTTTAAATAAGATAATATCCCAATTTAATTAATAATTAATGCGATTTTTGCGAGTACTGTTGGTCGATGTGAGCCGCATTCCGGTATCCATCTTTGATTGATTTATCCATATTAGTTCATTTTAGTTATTTTGGAATCTTCAATTGTTTTCAATATCCTTAGATTTACATAGCAACAATAGATAATGATACATTTGATATTTGGTATCTGTGGGTTCAACATTCTTTTATATTAATACGATATTTCTGTACACTTGTGGACTTGTCAATCTTCACATGGATAATTCTTGCCATTAAGATATCGTCTACATACAGAAGTAGGTAGAGGATGACTTTCTCATTCTTATTTAATATGTAAACCCAAATGTCATACCCACTTCAAACAAAAGTGGTTTAAAAAATTCATCAAATAGATGATGCCATATTCCTGGCCTTTGTTTCAACTCATACGAAGATTTCTTCAAAAGAAACGCGTTAAATTTGTTCTCTACAAAACCCTCTAGTTATTTCATGTAAGTTTTATCTTATAGGTCTCCATCTAAGAACATGTAGTCATGTCTATTTGTTTCAATTAAAATTTTACTAATTTGCAATAACCATAAGTACCTCTATGGAACAACATTTTTCCATGGGTGACAAATATCATTGTAATCAATGCCATGAACTTTAATAAAACTCTTGGCCATACATAAGTCTTTCTATATACCTTGGTTCTTCAGTTCCCAAAATATCTTTTTTTTTTCTTTTTGAAGATTCACTTGTATCCAACTATCCTTTGTTTCTTAAGCAGCTTCCAATCATGGTTTTTCTCTGATGATTTTATTATTCATTTATTTCCTTTAAACATTTTGGCTCTCCTTGCTATTAACTTTTTCCATTAATGTATTTGACTCAGAGTCTTATAAATATTCATCCGCAATTAAAGCATAACAAATTAGGTCAACATTATTGTATCTCTTTGGTGCATTGATATTTTTCATTTCCATTTCTATTGCCACTAATAGTTAAAAGTCATTGTTGGCTATCTTCCTCTAGAACTTGATGAAGGAGAGTATTCATTCTCTTCATTTATTATCTCACTAGCAAAAGGCTCCACCTTGTTAGAAGTAATTCTAGTTCTCTGTTGAAGTCGAAGTTGAAGTCTGTATAGGTTTTGTCGAAGTCGAATTAGTTGTAGTGTAGTCAGCTGTATTCGACAGAGTCAAATATAGCTGTTAGAGGGTTAGTCGAAATGTTTGTTTGGGCCTGGGCTTTGATAGTCTATATAAAGGGCATTGTAATTTGTAATTACACACAACACAATACACATCACACAATATTCAATAAAGTTTAGAAAGTTTTGCAAACCCTAATCTCTTCTCTTCTCTCTCTCCTTCTTCTTCTTCTTTCTCTCAAACATTCATCTTTCTTGGAACATAGTTCCAACAATTGGTATAACAGAGCACGGTTGCGATTCAGAGAGAATCTAATGGCAAACAGAACAACAACGTCCACACAATTCCCAGCGAATCTACCGGTTTTCAAAGGGGAAAACTACCAACGGTGGGTTGCGCAGATAAGGGTTATTTTCAGATTTCAAGATGTGGTTGAAATCGTGAATGATGGTGTAACTGAATTGGGGGCGAATGCGACTGATGAACAAAAAGCTGTGTACAAGGATCAACGGAAGAAAGATGGCATAGCGTTGTTCTTGATTCACCAGTGTGTGGATCCAAATGTGTTTGAGAAAATTATTGAAGAAGAATCTGCAAAAGGAGCGTGGGACAAGTTAAAGAACTTGTATGGAGGTGATGAGAAACTGAAGAGGGTGAAGCTGCAAACCTTGAGAAAGCAATACAAAATGATTCAAATGAAGGAAGATGAATCAGTTTCGGAGTTCTTTTCAAGATTGGTGATGCTGTCGAACTAGATGAAGTCTTGTGGAGAAACAATCACAGATTTGTAGAAAATTGAGAAGGTACTAAGATCTCTGACTGCAAATTTTGATTACATTGTAGTGTCCATTGAAGAGTCCAAGAATCTTGCTGAGATGAAGGTTGAAGAGCTACAGGCTTCTTTGGAAGCTCATGAGATGAGATTGAAGCAAAGAGATTCAGAAAGAGAAAAGGTATAGGACCAAGCACTACAAGCGAAATTCACCAAGAAGTCTGGGAAGGTAAAGCAGGGAAGGAATCTTGCTAGTGATGAGAAGTCAAGCAAGAGTTCGAAGAATCATGATGATTCAATAAAGAAAGGCATGGGCAACAAGTATTCTGGGAAGAAAGTTGACATGAAAGACGTGCAGTGTTACAATTGTCAAGGCTTTGGTCACTATGCTCGAGACTGTCGAAAGAAGAAGGAAGCACGAGCAAAAGAAAGCAACAAAGCGCAGTATGCACAGGCAGAAGATAATGATTTTGATGGTGTGCTACTAATGGCAGATACTCAGTCAGACGCTGATGAAACGAATTTGTGGTATCTAGATTCAGGTTGCAGCAACCACATGACCGGTAACAAGAACTGGTTCACCAAACTTGATGAATCAGTTAAGAAGGTGATAAAGTTTACAGATGGTAGACGTATCCCATCAGGTGGAAGAGGAAACATATCTGTAATGAGAAGAGATGGTAGAAAAGCCAGCATTACTGATGTGTTGTATGTGCCTTCTATGACAAGTAACTTGATAAGTATAGGTCAATTACTTGCCAAAGGACATAATATGAAGCTGGAGAAGAACCAAATGAAGGTGTATCATGTTGATGGTAGGTTGGTACTAAAAGCACCATTGGCTGATAACAAGACCTTTAAAGTTTAGATTAACATGATTGATCATCAATGTCTTGCGTCAACTACAGAAGAAGAAAAGAATTGGCTATGGCATCATAAATATGGGCATCTAAACTTCAGGAGTTTGGGTATGCTCAATCAGAAGAAGATGGTTTATGGTTTACCTCAGGTGAAGGAACCAAATCATGTGTGTGAATGCTGCAAAGCAAAGCAGGCTAGAAAAGCATTCAAGCATGATCTGCCAATTAAGTCGAAAGGAAAGTTGGAGCTTGTTCATTCTGACGTATGTGGACCTTTTGAAACTAGGTCAAATGGTGGCAAGCGTTACTTCTTAACTTTCATTGATGAATTCACCAGATATATGTGGATTTATATGATCGAAAGTAAGAGTGAAGTATTCACAAAGTTCAAGAAGTTTAAGTTGCTTGTCGAAAAGCAAAGTAGCTGCAAGCTAAAGAAACTGAGAACTGATGGTGGTGGTGAATACGTCTCTCGAGAGTTTGCTAGATTTTGTGAAGAGGAAGGTATAGAGCATGAGTTTATTGCACCCTATACACCTCAACATAATGGAATAGCTGAGAGGAAGAATAGAAGTATACTGAATATGACGAGAAGTATGTTGAAGGCTAAAGAGGTGCCAAAGAGATTTTGGGCTGAAGCAGCTTCGACAGCAGTATACATTCTGAATAGATGTCCAACGAAGAAGCTAATCGAGAAGACTCCTTATGAAGCATGGACAGGTGAGAAGACAAATGTAAGTCATCTTAGAGTTTTTGGATCAATATGTTTTAGGCATGTTCCTGAGCAATTGAGAACAAAACTAGATGATAGAAGTCAAACCATGGTGCTCATAGGTTATCATTCAACTGGTGCATATTTACTATATTCACCAGAAGATGATAAATTTGTGATCAGTCGAGATGTTCTGGTAGATGAAAATAAAAAATGGGAGTGGAGTCATGGGTCAGTTCGATAGGAAACTGGTCGACAGATGGAAGAGACAGTTCCGACGGTATTGAAGAAGACCGACAAACTGAGGCCACGACAATTCAAAATGAAGAACCTCCTGAGCAGAATGTCAGAAGATCAACTAGAACAAGAGCTGAGTCGACAAGGTTAGCGGGATATGAGAGATTTCCAGATAATGCAATCGATGCAGATGGTGACTTAATAGAAGAAGTAATGATGATGGCTGAAGCAGAACCAATTAACTTGGATGAAGCCATGAATGATTCGAATTGGTGTGAAGCCATGAAGGAAGAACTCAGGGAAATCGAGAAGAACAATACCTGGGAACTTGTCGAAAAGGCCAGCAAGAAGCCTATTGTTGTACCCCAAATTTTTCCCTCAGATTCACTGATTCGTCTGCATATCACATTAGGTCAATCATTCGTGCATAGCTGACCATTTTATATAGACTTTTGTCTGTTTGTTTCATTTGTGAACTGTGGGTGCTCCTATAGAAGGTTCAAGGATCGTGAAGGCTGCGCGTGTGCTCACTGTGATTATGGCCCTTGCAAATGTGTTAAACTCCTATAAAGATAAAAGGATATACCATTATTCTTATGGTCCCTCGGTCAATACAAGGACATTCTTTCCTCAAGATTTCTCCGAGGTCTTCTCAAAGAGGATAAGATCATATGGTTAAAGTTTCCCCTATTGTATTCCAAGATTTGTCTTCTTCAGAGATTCTATAGAGCCTGTTTCTAGTACAAACCATTCGTGAATGAAAAGTGGATTTAAAGATGTCAAGTTCAGTTAAATGGCGCATTCAAGTGGACTTCTTGGCAAAAGAGTTACTTAAGGTCGATTTTAAGGCCACGTCCCATGATACCTTTGAGAGGTGTTCGAGCTAATTCGTGCCGGGCAATGGAATTTAAATCTGATTTCAGGTCACGTTTGATTTATTGAACTGTGGGAAGGTGTTTCCAAAGTCCACGTTGATTTTAAAGTTCAAAATTCAGATATTAATGGTTATATTACACAAAGTTGGATTCATAAGGTTTACAAGAATTCCATTACTACAAGTATAATGTAATTCAAAGATTCAGTATACAAAATCCATATTACAACGTTAACTTCACAGCTTATGAAATACAAATCTGATGAAAAGGAACACCAAATGCTACCCATGTTGCGGCGTTGAGGATAACTTCGCTCGTTGCCGCGATATCATTTCAACTTCTAGAGGCGTCAGGATACCAGTTCACGTGATACACATCATGTATTGTGGGATGCCCCATGAAAAGATGCTCCAACCAAGTTCGTATGCGTGCAAAAAACCGTTGTAGGAGATAGGGATCAGCACAGTGGTTCCTCTTGTCCTTGGTCCTAGGAGATGTCCATACGCCAAGGAAATAATATCATCTCGCACATGACGCCGTCCTTGCAGTAAAGACTCATCAATAACCTGTCCAAGCAATCGCAAAAGCAGGTCAAAAGACACAAGTCTCGCGTTAAAAAGAAAACCGACAGAAGGAAAGCAATACGGAATGCAAAACCAAACCGCTTGGAACCATGTTCATACGCAAGCTTCAGCCAAAGCAAGCTCCTAAATCCATTTGACCTGTTGCTCAACTTGTATTATCAAACATCAACCAAAGGCCTTTAGAACCTCATTCAAATATTGGAGAGATACCAACAATACACGGCAATATCGTTCAAAGTTACTTCTTTCGTCAATGATGAGAAATGGAGGAATTCCTAACACAAAAGTCAAAAGCGGTCAAAGGTTAGTCACCTAGCCAAGTTATTATGATTTGGGTCCAAGATTTAACACTCCGAAGCATTACAAGTTCGAATCATTTCTGAAACTAAAAATTCAGAGAGCACATTCATCAAAGGTATTCCAAGTGGAGAATTAAACCTGTGGGTTTCATTTACAGAGATGAGGTTTTAGAAGACGTATGGCATCAGCAGCGTCCTTCAAAATTCTTCAGCAAGCCAGTCTTTTGATTAGTTCTTACTTTGACCATGCTGTTGTTGAAAAGACGGTAGCGACAGCTTCGGACCTGCAATGATTTCAAGACGGGTTATCAAGAGTGTTTGATGAATACTAAAGTACAAAGACCACAAATATTCATGAAGAAGAACAAATTTTAAGGGTTAAGACGCAAAGCTTAATTTGAGGACCAAAGATTTCTGGTGGAGTTCAAAGATTGTTGTTTTACCTGCTGGAAATGTGAAGAACGGATACGTTTAAATATGACAGTGCAAGAGGCAGCAAAAGACATAAACTCCAAGACATGGATAATACTCATTGGTACCTGTTGATACCACATTTCGAACAAAATGGGTCGCGACATGTAAATGTTTGAGTCCAAAGGTGGCGCGTTCAGATATCGCTACGTAAAACCCAACCAAGGTTGGAAGTACCCAATAACACATTCAGCTGCACCATGATTTGAATAAGGAGATGAATTCAATTGGCTCAAGCATGTTAATCAAAGCAGAGTAAAGGTGTCTTCAGTTCATTACATACCTGAACAAGCAACAAACGCGAGGCTCACATCACTGCTAACAAGACCACTTTGTTTACAATTGGAAAGCAAGAAAGAGAAAAGATAGAGCAATAATAATGGATACCGGGATCTCTTGGATACGCGGTCAGATATGCTGTTCTCGCAAAATTCAAAAGGACGAATCCATACCATTTTATTACGCCTCAAATCAAAACTAAAAGCTGAAATCGAAGAT
The DNA here is from genome assembly GCA_022829125.1 of Lathyrus tuberosus. Taxonomy (NCBI): domain Eukaryota; kingdom Viridiplantae; phylum Streptophyta; class Magnoliopsida; order Fabales; family Fabaceae; genus Lathyrus; species Lathyrus tuberosus. The sequence continues at coordinate 709,726 of JALAZF010000152.1, read as the reverse complement.
GAATGGAGTTATTCAGATTGAATTGGATGACTTCGAGTTTTGAACCTGTTCCAATTGCTAGAAGACGACAGTACATGAATGGTTGTTAAGACCCGCTACCCACCATATCAGAGAAACCTGCGCAAGTGAAACCTAACATTAACAGTCAAGCAAAACTAAGTAGAAATCCTCTAAGCCACTCCAAAAATTTACTACACATTCAAAGGGGGCATTGGTTTGGGTTCAAAATCTCAATTACATAATAAAGTTAATTGTTTATTTCAGACAGGATTTGGTTTCCTTGAGTCATCACTAACAAGGATCGTAAAATTGATTTGGCCTCAGAGTGTTTGAATCGGAATTAATTCAAGTTGAGGGCAATATCTCAAGGATATCACCAGCAGCAACTTTTTCCCAATTTGGAGCAATCAAGTTTCCTAAACCGTTCACATCATCAAAGCAATTAACTGGCATCAGCATTTCAAATATTTCAAATTTCCCAAATCACCAAGGCAATAAATCGTACCAGACCAAAACATCAGATTTCCCCAAACCGTTCAAACCAGTATCAGATCATATCACCAATTCAATTATTTCAGCTTTCCAAATTGGGACCTAATCGAATCACAAAATCAAATCGGGCAAGAATAATATCTGCTTTCAATACCAACATTAAAAACATTCCAAAATCCTCATCATTGGCCAACATTATAAAAGGGACCTATTTCCATCAGAAAAAAGAGACGGAGAGAACGAGACGGGAAAATCAAAAAACCTAAGAGAGAAAAATCACAAAAATCAAGTCATACGCGAAGTCACGTAACCGTTTCCAAACCCACCGACCCAGGCTCAGAACACTGGAGGTACTCCTCATCACCTCAACATTCAGATCAGAAGGAGATCAAAGCAACAACATAAACCACAAGCTCGCGAAAGAAAGAGGTAAAGAGAGAAAGAGTTCTTCCCTGACGGAGATCCGTGAAGCTCTCGCCGCCACCGCCGATCGCTTTCCCTTTTCTCATTTCTTTTTGCTTTAAATTTTTGTGCCTTGTATTGTAATACTCTCAACATAGTGAAATCGGGGATGGGAACCAGGGGGAAAGGGTATTTTTGTTTGATCGCGTGAGATTGTGAGCGATCGAGAGACCGAGAGATTGATCGGAGAGAAAGTGAGGATGAGACACGCCGCCGCCGCTAGGGTTTCATTCTGAGAGAGAAAGAACGTTTTGCGAGAGAGAGAAGAGAGGTATCGTGTGAGATTTCCACCCTTCCGTTTTTTTTCTTTTATTTAACTTTGTTTTCCCTTTTTTTTAAATATAACCCCAAAAAAAAACAATAACAATCCTTATTTCATTTAAGTAACCAAAAACCTTTTTTATTGATAACCCTTGATACCTTTTTTTTATAAACGTTAATATTAGTACCATAGTCTTAAGTTTAATTAGAAAATCTTTATCTTTTCAATTTAAGAATAATCCTATTAAAATAACTTTTTTTAATACCACTTAAATCTTTTTTTTTAATTATTAATAAAATGATAGTGAAATCTTTTTCTAAGTATTTAATTATCTCTTTCCTTAATAAAATACTTAATAACGTTTTCTTTGTATCTAAAAATTTATATAAAAAACTTTTACGATATCAATTCAAGATCACCCTCATCATACATGACTTTAATCTTTTTCTAAATAAATGATAATTAAATCTTTTTTTCAATAATTAACTTGGTAGAAACCTTCTTAGTCAATAATCTTCGAGCACGTTTCTAAGTAAAATAAATCAACTTTTTAAGAATAATCAAAACCCATTAAACCCCTCGAGTGTGAGTGCGCGTTTATATTACTTGTATGCTTATCTATATCTATATGCGCCATACTGTCTAAACCCTTTTCAAAATACAAAAACTCTCGATCCAACGTCGAGCCAATTTTATACCTATGTAAGTCGAGTGTCTTCGGGCCTCGCATTCAACCTTTTCGGTCACTATACACATTAACTAGCCCACTTTGCTAGTGCGCACAAAATAATCAGTTAGTTGGGTCCCTCGACATTCTAAAGGAAAAGTTATTAATAATTGACTAAACCGTCATAAGACTAACATCTTAGAACCCTTGGCCTTAGGATTCGGAGTCGCCGTACTCCACGTCTCGCCGTAGACACTTAGAATCTTAGCCTTAGGATCGGAGTCGCCGAACTCCAAGTAAATGCTCCGCTGCGAACATTTACAATCCTACCCCTCTTAAACCAACCTACAACTTTAGAGTCGCCGCACTCTATGTAAGGTCTTGCCCAAGACTTTATTTCCCCTTGGAACCTTGACTACGTCAAGAAGTTCCTCTTTGCAGAACTACGCATACTCTGATTCTACTCCCGAGGATACGTAGGCGTAAGGTGCGATACCTTATCGAGTATACTTAGATACTAACCCCTAGGGTTCAACCTTTAGCATAGCACCCTTAGCAAGCGAATGAGAGATAACATAATACTAACGAGAGGTTCCCGTAGAGTACTACGGACGTTTAGGATGCTAATACCTTCCCTAGGCGTAACCAACCCCCGAACCTTAGATCTTTAGGTTTTTTTTCGCTTTTGAACCTTTCCTTTGGATAAATCAAAGACGGTGGTGAACATTTAAAGAAATGTGATCCTAGTTCATTAATAACTATGGTATCCAATTCTCACCGCAACAGAAATGGCGACTTCACTGGGAACTGTCGAGGGTTTCCCCTATCTTGTTTTTCTTATGTTATCTTTCTTTATTATATTTGCTTATTATCTGTTGTGCTGGGTTGCTTATGTGGTGAGACAAAGTCCTACACCCGGACTAGAGTGACAATTATGATAGGAACGGTGAGAATTCAAGGATACTTTGAGGGAGTCGATTCCTGAAAAAGTTGAATTGAGACTTCACCACTCAGTCTAGGCCCTCTCGAATTTAATTTTGTCCAACGAGTCAATTCGTGAAGACGCTATTATTTCGAACTAAAGGCCAACGAGACTGGGGACCGTAGTTACCTTTAACCCAACTTGGCCTATTAGGATGTAGTGCGGGGACTATGCGGGAGTCTATTTCTGCAATAGTCGCTACGCGATACTACACTCGGACGAGATTCTCTTGAGAATATTATTGACTACCAAGTGATCTGGAAAATCGATAATATCCGAAAGATGGATTGTAGACTCTGGGAACTTTGTAGAACCCGTTCGGCAGGTACATTTTGAAACTATAGTGCATACCTTATGGGAGGGTAGACCTTGGCTCCATGGGGTGACCTCTCAAACCTAGGACTTTTGCTTGTCTGTTTGATCATGTTTGCTTATCTGTGCTTTGTGCTTTGTGTGTTTGCATCCCCGCATTCATAAAGCATCATATCATAAAGGTTCATGGGACTTAGTCTTGTTTATAAACGTCATAAGGATATCATGGACTCAATTTTTTTTTTAAAGAAAAAAAACGTTGAAGTACCTTTACAAAAGTCATAACCCGGACGATCTAAGGAGACTAGAGATTTTGCTGACAAATAAAGAAAGGTTTAAATCAAGATATGGGAAGCTATCACCTCCTTTCTATTATAGCCTATCATTATTCCTGATTATCAATTGTTACCTAAACTTGAAGACTATTCTCAACTAATGGAGTTAATAACTCAAGACAAATATCCATTTCTCAACTTCGGTTAGTATTCAAGCTCGCTAAAAGGAGGTTATTGAAAAAGCTACTTATTACAAGAAATGGAAAGCTCAAGAAGATGTCTCATCCCATTCTAAATCATCAGTCAACACTTCGTCGACAAGTCTATTCTAGAAGAAACTTGGATGGAAGAAGGAAATCAAAAGAATTTAAGACAAGACCGTTGGAAGAGTCTCCTTAGATCCATCATTATTAGCTTTTATTTAGCTATTACGTTATGACTATTGTAAGACGTACAGACGCGTTTTATAATTAATTTTGTAATAAATCAATTTTTAATATTCCGGTACTAATGATTGTAACCGACTTTTTTATGGTTCTTAAGACGAGCCTTTTGATATTCCATGATGATTATAAATAGTTGAGTTTCCATGAATCTTGTTGCATAGCATTTGCATTTTGCATTTCTCTCTATCAAGGAACTAGAAATCTTGTATTGCAGGCATTGTATGATGGATTATGGAAAGAAGGGAGTTGTGCCGTACACCTTCGAAGTTTCGGATGTTGAACAACTAAGGGAACTAGGAGATCAGATCGAAGATCCCGAGGCGTTCGCTGAGAAGTATGGAAACATCCTCCCGTTGTTGCAGACTCGAGTAGCCGCTGGTTTATTGGAAACGTTGGTTCAATTTTACAGCTTGATCTATCATTGCTTCATCTTCCAAGATTTCCAACTGATGCCTACGTTGGAAGAGTACTCCGCTCTGTTGGGGATCCCCGTCAAAGACTCACCTCCGTTCTCTGGTGGAGAAGGAAGACCCAGCCAGGAAGACATTGCAAGAGCAACCCGCATAAAGTTGTTAGAGATCCAAACCCATATGACGTTCAGAGGAGGAATTGACGGCTTGCCTGCCCAATTTTTGTTCGAGAAAGCTCGCCACTTTGCTAGTGTAGGGAACACTGGGGCATTCGAGCACATCTTCGCGCTGCTAGCCTATGGTTTGTTCTTATTTCCGAATATCAAAGATTTTGTCGACGTCCATGCCATAAGGATTTGTATGCTCAAAAACCCCGTGCCGACGTTGTTAGCCGATGCCTACCACTCTATCCATTCAAAGGCTCTGAATGGAGAAGGTCGGATTACTCGTTGCACCGCTATCCTCTATATGTGGTTTATTTCGCACCTACCGAGGTCTACTAATTTCTAGGACGTGAAAGATGGTTCAGAATGGCCTGTGAGGCTCATGGCTCTTACTCACTTGGATATCGTTTGGCATGACCCGATGTATGGAGGAATCCCCATGATTCATAGCTGTGGAGATTTTCCCAATGTACCTCTTCTTGGTACAAAGGGATGTATCAGCTATAATCCTGTACTCGCCCGTCGTCAACTGGGGCATCCAATGGAAGAAGTACCTGATCCTGAAAACCTGACCAGAATTTTCCTCTATCAAGGAGAGGATCTTGGGTTGAAGACCAGAATCGTGTTCGCTTGGCGTTGCATCAATCGACAAGGGATGACAGCGACAACAAATCCTGATTGCTCAGTTACCGAAGAATGTCTAGCATGGGAGCGTGAAAGGGCTCTGACCTTGAGGATGCCTTATCCCCGTCCCAAGCTTCCCGTGGTCCAATCAGATGAAGTTTTGAAGCTGAAGGCTGAAATAGAGAAGCTTACCCTGGACAAAGCAAGGATGCAGGACCAGATCGACAGGCTGATGGAAGAACTTTGCAGAAGACAAGGGGCATCATCCAGTGGATTAGACTCCTAGTTCCTTTTGTGTTATGTTGCCTATGTAATAAAACTCTGGAGGTGTACCAGCCCTTGAAATTTTAAATAAAATGTTTTATTTGCAATATCTACAATGAACGTAATACGGTTTTAGTTCCTTGATAGTTGCATTGCATTCGCATTCCATATCAGCTGCATGTGCATGTTTCGTCCTTTTTCTTATGTCCTTTGTTTTCCTCTTCAGTCTCGTCACCCTGAGTCCTCTGCACCGATACAACACTAGAGCTCAAGCTCGAAGAAGGATTATGGAACACAATCAGGAGCTTGATCGTGTCAGTAACGAGTTGGAAGACCTACGCGGGAATGTAGGACAGATTATGGAAGTGCTGAATGTCATACGTGCGAAGATGGATACCCAAGCCACCGTTGTCTCTGAGATTACCAACACAGTTATGGATGCTCAACCTACTGTTGTTACTACTACAAATGTACCCCCGTACGGCTTACCGTTCGGATTCGTGCCTCCACCAACCGTCGGTTCTGTCGTTCAACAAATGCACCAGGCCATTCCTGTAATCACTGAAGCTCCTCAGGTGATCCCTACATTTGCTCCAGCTGCTGTGCACACTCGTGTACAACCTTATTTTAATGAGAATCAGCAAGTTTATGATGGCCCTGACATGTCTGAAGATGGGGACGAGAACCATGAGAAACTCAGGGAGAATATGGTTACTCTTGACAAAAGATTAAGGGCAGTAGAAGGTGATCAAGTATTTGGCACTCTCGCCAGAGAAGCATGTCTGGTATCTGGTTTGGTCATCCCTCAGAAATTCAAGACTCCGAAATTCGACCTGTATGATGGAACCACGTGCCCAAAGAGCCACTTAATCATGTATTATCGAAAAATGGTTGCGCACGTCAAAAATGATAAGCTAATGATCCATTGTTTTCAGGATAGTTTGAAGGGTGTTTCATCAAAGTGGTATATGAGTTTAGATCAGTCTCGCGTGAAGTGTTTTCAGGATGTGTCAGATGCTTTTGTCAAGCATTACAAGTATAACATCGATCTAGCCCCTGATCGAAGGCAACTCCTAAACATGTCACAGAAGAACACTAAATCGTTTAAGGAATATGCCCAGAGGTGGAGGGAAGTTGCTTCACAGGTAGAACCCCCCTTGTCTGATAAAGAGCTAGCTGAGTGGTTTGTCGACACAGTTCGCCCAGAATTCTTTGAAAGGATGGTCGGGAGCATAACGGCCAATTTCTCTGACATTGTTGCTGTAGGTGTGAGAATAGAAGCTGGTATGAAAAGTGGGAAGATGCCTACCCCTGCTAGTAGCCCAAGTGCCAATAAGGACCATGTTAGAAAAGTTTTCAGTAGTCCTCACAAAAAGAAAGAAGGTGAGACCAATGCTGTGATGACTGACGGAAAGAGAAGTCAACCTCGGAAACATCAACCAGTTTTTAATCCACAACAAGGTTACCCTGTCCAGTTTGCACAACAACCCTATGTGGCCGCTGTCACCCCTACCTACCAGACGATTCAACCAACTCCGGTCTACCAACCTTTTGTTAATCAACAGCCTCCTGCATATCAGCCAGTCCCTGCGTATCAGCCGATTCCCGCTTATCATCCAGCCCAAACTCCACCAAAGTATCAACGAGCGCTCGACGCTCCCAATTATCAACGAGCGCACAACGCTCCTCGTCAGAATACTCCAGCCAGAAGACCTCACCGACCTCATCCTCCCATCCCGATGACCTATACAGAGTTGTACCCTTCTTTGGTCCAGAAAGGCTTGATAACTACCAGAGCTTTGGGTCCACCTCCAAATCCACTTCCACCTAACTATAATCCCAATGCCCACTGTTTGTTTCATGAAGGAGCTCCCGGCCACGATTTGGAAGGTTGTTATGCTCTGAAAAATCTCGTAAGAGATTTAATGGAAAAGAAGATTTTAGCCTTCGACGACGCTCAGCCGAATGTTAAGAGTAATCCTTTACCCAACCACGAAAGTGCCAATGCTATTGAAGAAGCATCTGAGGAAAATCTAATTCTGGATGTGACAGAAATTAAAACCCCTCTCCAAGTCTTTCATTCAAAGTTGTTCGAAGCCGGTATCGTGAAGGTTTGCCATAGAGATTGTGAAGATTGTGAGATTAGTGTCTGGGGATGTCAGACGGTTCAAGATGATATTCAGACTCTGATCGACGATGGGTTCTTACGGGTGAGTGGTAAGCTTAAGAAGAATGAGGTCGCTGTGGTTGAGCCTATATTCAATTTACCAGACCAAAGTGCCAAAGTTCCCGTTTTTAACTTGCCTGAATCAAGTCCTACAGTGGTTGTTTCCAGCAAGCCAAAGCCAATCTTCAGCATACCGAACTCTGCTACTACAGTTTTAGTTGGGTCGCCAAAGACTGTGATTATTCAAAAGCCTTGCCCTTCCCCTCTCAAAGATTTTACAGCAGTACCCTGGAAATACGGTAAGGATTTCAGAAAGGTTTGCCTGAAAGAAGAAGTGAAGAGTGCTGATAGAGAAGTAACTAATATAGCTGGGGCAAGCAGGATGACACGGAGTGGTCGTATTTACACACCCCATTTCAGTGAAGCTCCACCAAAAGAAGCAGTCACAACCGTTCCTGCCAACAACAAGGGCAAAGAACAAGAAGTCGTTACTAATGACGAAGACGCTGAGTTCTTGAGAATCATCAAAAGAAGTGATTATAAAGTTGTTGACCAGCTCCATCATACTCCTTCAAAAATCTCTATTTTGTCTTTGTTGATGCATTCACCTGCTCACCGAGCTTCATTGCAGAAATTGTTAGCTCAGGCTCATGTTGCACAAGACATCACCACTGGCCAATTTGATAGCGTGATTGCTAACATTACTGCTTGTAACACCCTCAGTTTCAGTAACGAGGAGCTGCCGAGAGAAGGTCGGAGCCATAATCGAGCTTTGCATGTATCTGTGAAATGTCAGGAAGATACGCTGGCAAGAGTGCTTGTAGACACTGGTTCTTCCTTAAATGTGATACCCAAGAGGACTCTTAACAAGTTGGCTTACAAAGGGGCAGAATTGAGACCTACATCTCTTATAGTCAAAGCTTTCGATGGCTCCCGAAGGACTGTAATGGGAGAAGTTGATTTACCAATCTTGGTGGGACCACATGTTTTCAATATTACCTTCCAGGTGTTGGATATTAACCCCGGTTATAGTTGCCTACTTGGAAGACCCTGGATCCATGCCGCCGGTGCCGTAACTTCGACCCTACATCAAAGAATGAAGTTCGTGATTGATGATAAACTGGTAATCGTTCATGGTGAAGAAGACCTTATGGTCAGTAATTTGTCTTCATTTCGCTATATAGAGGCTGATGAGGATGCCTTGGAAACTTCTTTCAAAGCACTCGAGATATCAAACTCTGTTATGTTGGAAGTTGAGGAAACAACTGGTAAGGGTAATCCATCTTTCGCATCTTTCAAGAGCATCAAGTCTACCATTGAAGAAGGTGTGCCTGAAGGTTAGGGCCAGATCATAGAAGCTACAACAAATCCAGATCATCAAGGGTTGGGTTACAAACCAACTAAAGGTCAACAATCAACATTTGTCGCTAGTTATCCGAGAACAATTCGTGAAGTGTTCATCAGCGGAGGTTATCAAGTTAACGCTATTGGAGATAATCATGAAGATGGAGACTCAAGTGACTTTGTGTTCAAAAATGCTGCTGCTCTTAACAATTGGGAAGCAGTAGAAATCCCAGTGATCATTCCTTTGTCAAAGTAACTTGTCACCTTTTATTTTGTTATTTTAATAAATCCATAGCTCCGCCCAAGGCTATTGGATCATTGTTTGTGGGCCACCATTTCCACTTTCGAATAAATATCAATGAATGCATTTTATCATTTGTGTTTGTGTTATTCACGAGTCATTACTTTAAGAAATTGGCAATAAGTAAAAAGGTTTAATCTGCACTGTCCTTTGTGCATCTTAATAAGACAAATTATTTTAAAACTTGCAGATTGAATTTAAATCACATTGAATCCGACGACCCTATCGTTATCCCTAACTTTGACTCACCCATCTATCACGCTGAGGACGAGGATGAAGAAGATCTCGAAGTTCCCAATGAACTGGTCAAGTGGGCAGAGTATGAGTACACTGAACTTCAACCACACAAAGAGCAAGTGGTCTTGATTAATATCGGCTCCGAGGAAGACAAGAAAGAAGTTAAGATTGGTACTACACTGGGGGCAGATGTCAGACAGAGATTGGTCAAGTTACTAGGAGAGTATGTGGACGTATTCGCCTGGTCATATCAGGACATGCCTGGCCTAGACACAGATATCGTTGTTCACAAATTGCCACTTAAACTAGAGTGCCCACCTGTAAAGCAGAAGCTTCGGAAGACTAGACCCGACATGGCTCTGAAGATTCGAGATGAGGTTAAGAGACAACTTGATGCAGGTTTCCTGACAGTAGCAAGATATCCAGAGTGGTTAGCCAACATTGTACCGGTGCCAAAAAAGGACGGTAAAGTTAGAATGTGTGTGGATTACAGGGATTTGAACAAAGCAAGCCCAAAGGACGATTTCCCTTTGCCGCACATCGATACACTTGTGGATAACACGGCCCGTTTCAGAGTGTTCTCTTTTATGGATGGTTTTTCCGGTTACAATCAGATCAAGATAGACCCTGCAGATAGAGAAAAGACTGCTTTCATTACTCCTTGGGGTACTTATTGTTATAAAGTCATGCCTTTCGGTCTGAAGAACGCCGGGGCAACATATCAAAGAGCGATGGTCGCTCTCTTTCATGACATGATGCATAAAGAGATCGAGGTATATGTGGATGATATGATCGCCAAATCCCAGAATGAAGAAGACCATTTGGATCATTTGTTGAAACTGTTTGAACGATTAAGGAAATATCAATTGAAGTTGAATCCCGCTAAGTGTACTTTTGGTGTCAGATCTGGGAAGTTGCTTGGATTTATTGTTAGCCAAAGAGGAATTGAAGTGGATCCCGATAAGGTCAGAGCTATCCAGGAGATGCCTGCTCCACAAACTGAATTGCAAGTCAGAGGATTTCTTGGGCGTCTGAACTACATCTCCAGATTCATTTCTAATATGACGGCTACCTGTGAACCATTATTCAAACTACTCCGTAAAGATCAGACCATTGAATGGAATGCTGATTGTCAGCAAGCATTTGAGAAGATCAAGGGTTATTTGCGAGAACCTCCTATTTTGATTCCTCCTGTGCCTGGACGACCTCTGTTTATGTATCTGACTGTTCTTGAGAAGTCCATGGGTTGCGTCTTGGGGCAACATGATGAGACTGGACGAAAAGAACACGCCATTTACTATTTAAGTAAGAAGTTCACGGACTGTGAAAGCCGGTATTCGCTGTTGGAAAAAACTTGTTGCGCGCTGGCATGGGCCGCTAGACGTCTTAGACAATATATGATCTGTCATACCACCCTGTTGATATCAAAAATGGATCCCATAAAGTATATTTTTGAGAAGCCTGCTCAGACTGGAAGATTGGCACGTTGGCATATGTTATTATCTGAATATGACATACAGTATGTGACTCAGAAGGCTATTAAAGGAAGCATTCTATCGGACTATCTTGCTGACCAACCGGTTGAAGACTATGAACCTCTGAAGTTTGACTTTCCTGACGAAGACATCATGTTGGTAAAAGATTATGAAGAGCCCGGTCCCGATGAAGGTCCTGAGCCAGGTTCCCGTTGGAAGATGATGTTTGATGGCTCCTCCAATTATAGTGGACATGGCATAGGCGCAGTTTTGGAGAACCCAGATGGTGGATACACCCCATTCACAGCAAGGTTGGATTTTGAATGTACAAACAATATCGCAGAGTATGAAGCATGTATTCTAGGTCTTGAAGCAGCTATCGACCTCCGGGTCAAAATCCTCGAGGTAATTGGGGATTCAGCTCTAGTGATCTATCAAGTCAAGGGTGAATGGGAAACTCGAGACGAGAAGTTAATTCCCTACCGAGCTTACATTGTGGATATGATCCAATACTTCGATGAAGTCACTTTCCGACATGTTCCGAGATCTGAAAATCACGTGGCTGATGCTTTAGCCATGCTAGCCTCAATGTGGAAGGTCAGATTTGTTAATGAAGCTACTCTCATTCGAATCGAGCGAAAGACTGAGCCTGCCTACTGTCAGCTAGTGGAAGAAGAAACTGACGACAAACCCTGGTTCCATGACATTAAGAACTACTTGCTGAAGCAAGAATATCCTGCTGACGCTACAAACCTTGACAGGAAGACTCTAAGAAGACTAGCATCCAAGTTCTTTATCAGTAATGATGTATTGTATAAGAGGAACTACGATATGGTCCTACTTAGATGTGTTGATAAACATGAAGCAGATCTGTTACTTCAAGAGATTCATGAGGGGACATTCGGGACTCACGCCAACGGCTATGCTATGTCAAAGAAACTTCTGAGAGCTAGGTATTATTGGTTAACTATGGAGTCTGATTGTATACAGTATGCCAGAAAATGCCACAAGTGTCAGGTCCATGCAGACAAGATGCATGTGTCCCCAACACAATTGAATGTCTTATCGTCGCCATGGCCGTTCTCAATGTGGGGCATCGACATGATTGGGGCAATAGAACCTAAAGCCTCCAATGGTCACCGTTTCATTCTGGTCGCTATCGACTATTTCACTAAGTGGGTAGAGGCCGCTTCTTATGCCAATGTGACCAAGCAGGTGGTAGCCCGCTTCATCAAGAACAACATTATCTGCCGTTATGGGATGCCAAGCCGAATCATAACAGACAATGGAACCAATCTGAACAACAAGACTATGAAGGAGTTATGTGAAACTTTCAAGATTACTCACCACAATTCCTCTCCTTACCGTCCTAAGATGAATGGGGCCGTGGAAGCTGCAAACAAGAACATCAAGAAGATTCTGAGGAAGATGGTGAAGACATACAAAGACTGGCACGAAATGCTACCTTTCGCATTGCATGGATACAGAACCTCAGTGCGAACCTCAACAGGGGCTACCCCTTTCTCGCTAGTTTATGGAATGGATGCAGTCCTCCCGTTTGAAGTAGAGTTACCATCTTTAAGGGTAATGAGGGAAGCCAAACTGGATGAGGCAGAGTGGATCCAAGAAAGATTTGACCATTTGAATCTCATTGACGAAAGGCGCTTAACTGCGATGTGCCATGGTCAGTTATACCAGAAACGGATGAAGAGAGCCTTTGACAAGAAGGTTCGAGTCAGGGAGTTCCGAGAAGGAGAACTGGTACTTAAGAAGATTTTGCCTGTTCATAAAGATATGCGTGGAAAATGGGCACCCAATTATGAAGGCCCATTTGTCGTGAAGACAGTCTTCTCAGGAGGATCGTTGATGCTCACCACAATGGATGGAGAAGAGCTTGCCCATCCAGTCAATTCTGATGTCGTCCGAAAATATTATGCATGAAGAGTCCGCCGCGACCAGAGCATAGTTTTGGGGTCTTAGTTGTAGGGTTAATAAGTGGCGTGGGATTCAATGTAACCTTACGCTATTGCCAATTTCAATTGTAACGCTCCTTGAAGCTTTTCATTGTGTACAACTATTATTTTGAATAAAATCAGACTGTTACTTTTGTCTCTTTGTTTTGACCTATTCATTGATGATAATTTTGAAAGTGGGAAATTTTCAAACTTAACTTTTTCCGAAATTTCCGGTAAGATAAATTGCTTTGACTCATGAAATGATCCGAAGGAAGTCATTGCTCCCCAGCAAGTCGTCACTGCAGGAATTCACGACGATTCCCCAGTGAATCATTGTTTTAGGCAAGAATGGCAGATCAGTACAAGAATGCAGCATCTGGTTGACTCAAAGATCCCCAGTGAACTTCCTCGATCATCAATCTTCGTTAATAAAGCAGTGGATATTTATTTTATCCCCATCCAAAGTCTCTATGAATACGAGCGATCCGTGCCCAATGGATCTTTCTCATACTAATAATCGGATTCATCTTGACGGTCCTCTAAGTGAAGTCATGAGGTCGTGTCCCCAAGTGGAGCGCTATTTCCCCAGAGAAGTTTGGACTTTGAAGTTTAACTATTGGGTTCCATCTTTGGATTCCTATACAAGCTTGACAGACGCATCTTTCGTGCAGAGGATGGACGGGGTTCCTTTTTGTTTTATTCCCTCTTGTTCTCTTTGCCTGTTTTGTCAGCATGAGCATAAGCATTGCGTGGCATCCGTTTACATCCGCCTCCGTGCGTGTGTTCTTTCGTCTGCTTCTTGTCGCTTTATCTCGATCTTTGTTTGTGTTTGCGCCAGTTGGGTTTGTCTGATCTATCCAAGTAGGTCGTCGGCCTTAGGCAGAAAGTGCTATCTATTCCTAAGTCTCCCACAGAGCTCAACCCTCGTGGATGATGGTTATTTCAGCTATCTTTTCCTTGCTTGGATAAGATAAAATTGTCGCATGAGTTCATTTCTCAATGACAGGTCTTGTTTGACCGTTTCATTCTAGTTTGATCCTAGATTGAACTTTGGTCTTTGACAACTTGCCTTCCAGGCGCCTAGCAAAGTTCAAGCGTGCACCTTGCTGTGTACATTTTGAGTCGTTGTGCTTTACATTTTAATTTTGCGTCACCTTGCCTTTTGTTTCGAGCCGCCGCGCTCCTTGTTTTTCTTTCGGGTTTCGAGCCGCCGTGCTCCTTGTTTTTTCTTTTTGGCGTCGAGCCGCCGTACTCCTTATTTTCTTTTTGGCGTCGAGCCGCCGTGCTCCTTGTTTTTCTTTTTGGCGTCGAGCCGCCGTGCTCCTTGTTTTTCTTTTGGTGTCGAGCCGCCGTGCTCCTTGTTTTTCTTTTTGGTGTCGAGCCGCCGCACTCCTTGTTTTTCTTTTTGGCGTCGAGCCGCCGCGCTCCTTGTTTTTCTTTTTGGCGTCGAGCCGCCGTGCTCCTTATTTTCTTTTTGGCGTCGAGCCGCCGTGCTCCTTGTTTTTCTTTTTGGCGTCGAGCCGCCGTGCTCCTTGTTTTTCTTTTGGTGTCGAGCCGCCGTGCTCCTTGTTTTTTCTTTTTGGTGTCGAGCCGCCGTGCTCCTTGTTTTTCTTTTGGTGTCGAGCCGCCGTGCTCCTTGTTTCTCTTTTTGGCGTCGAGCCGCCGTGCTCCTTGTTTTTCTTTTTGGTGTCGAGCCGCCGCGCTCCTTGTTTTCTTTTTTGTTTCGAGCCGCCGAGCTCCTTGTTTTTCTTTTTTTGTTTCGAGCCGCCGCGCTCCTTGTATTTCTTTTTTGGTTTCGAGCCGCCGCGCTCCTTGTTTTTCTTTTTGTTTCGAGCCACCGCGCTCCTTGTTTTTCTTTTTGGTGTCGAGCCGCCGCGCTCCTTGTTTTCCTTTTTTGGTTTCGAGCCGCCGTGCTCTTTGTTTTTCTTTTTTGTTTCAAGCCGCCGAGCTCCTTGTTATTTTTGTTTCGAGCCGCCGAGCCCCATGTTGTTTTTCTTGGTGGTGTGTAAGTCCCGTGCAACGATAAGTCACAGGGCATTTCCCCTACGAAGTCTATTTGCTTGGCATTCAAGAGAGTTTTAATAACCCTGTTCTTTCCCTTGGTGGTTCCTGAAGATCCCGTTTGATCTCTTCATTTGAAGGAATTTCCAGGTTTTATTTGTTTTTTTTGTTTGCATGATCCTACCGCCGTGTGGATCCTATCCTATCTTATTATATCTTAGATATCAACCGGTCACGCTTGAACCTGCTGGGTCATCGCTCTGGTCTCCCCAGTGTTGTTTCTTTTCCCCGGTGCGTCTGGTCGTCCCCAGTGAGTTCGTTGCTCATTGCGTTCGTCTTCCGCTCTGTGTTCGCTTTCGTTTTTGTCTGCATTTTTGCATTTTATCATTCCATCATTCTCATCATGTTAGAGTTCATGACATGTCAGCATTAGGTCTAGTTTTGTCCATAGCATTGCATGATCATTGCATCTAAGGGCAAAATTTTCGGTTATCTATATTTAAATATCTCTCACCATGACCTAATGACGATATTCATCGTCCTGTCATCCGGTGACGATATTTAAATAGGGGCAACTGTTGTACCCCAAATTTTTCCCTCAGATTCACTGATTCGTCTGCATATCACATTAGGTCAATCATTCGTGCATAGCTGACCATTTTATATAGACTTTTGTCTGTTTGTTTCATTTGTGAACTGTGGGTGCTCCTATAGAAGGTTCAAGGATCGTGAAGGCTGCGCGTGTGCTCACTGTGATTATGGCCCTTGCAAATGTGTTAAACTCCTATAAAGATAAAAGGATATACCATTATTCTTATGGTCCCTCGGTCAATACAAGGACATTCTTTCCTCAAGATTTCTCCGAGGTCTTCTCAAAGAGGATAAGATCATATGGTTAAAGTTTCCCCTATTGTATTCCAAGATTTGTCTTCTTCAGAGATTCTATAGAGCCTGTTTCTAGTACAAACCATTCGTGAATGAAAAGTGGATTTAAAGATGTCAAGTTCAGTTAAATGGCGCATTCAAGTGGACTTCTTGGCAAAAGAGTTACTTAAGGTCGATTTTAAGGCCACGTCCCATGATACCTTTGAGAGGTGTTCGAGCTAATTCGTGCCGGGCAATGGAATTTAAATCTGATTTCAGGTCACGTTTGATTTATTGAACTGTGGGAAGGTGTTTCCAAAGTCCACGTTGATTTTAAAGTTCAAAATTCAGATATTAATGGTTATATTACACAAAGTTGGATTCATAAGGTTTACAAGAATTCCATTACTACAAGTATAATGTAATTCAAAGATTCAGTATACAAAATCCATATTACAACGTTAACTTCACAGCTTATGAAATACAAATCTGATGAAAAGGAACACCAAATGCTACCCATGTTGCGGCGTTGAGGATAACTTCGCTCGTTGCCGCGATATCATTTCAACTTCTAGAGGCGTCAGGATACCAGTTCACGTGATACACATCATGTATTGTGGGATGCCCCATGAAAAGATGCTCCAACCAAGTTCGTATGCGTGCAAAAAACCGTTGTAGGAGATAGGGATCAGCACAGTGGTTCCTCTTGTCCTTGGTCCTAGGAGATGTCCATACGCCAAGGAAATAATATCATCTCGCACATGACGCCGTCCTTGCAGTAAAGACTCATCAATAACCTGTCCAAGCAATCGCAAAAGCAGGTCAAAAGACACAAGTCTCGCGTTAAAAAGAAAACCGACAGAAGGAAAGCAATACGGAATGCAAAACCAAACCGCTTGGAACCATGTTCATACGCAAGCTTCAGCCAAAGCAAGCTCCTAAATCCATTTGACCTGTTGCTCAACTTGTATTATCAAACATCAACCAAAGGCCTTTAGAACCTCATTCAAATATTGGAGAGATACCAACAATACACGGCAATATCGTTCAAAGTTACTTCTTTCGTCAATGATGAGAAATGGAGGAATTCCTAACACAAAAGTCAAAAGCGGTCAAAGGTTAGTCACCTAGCCAAGTTATTATGATTTGGGTCCAAGATTTAACACTCCGAAGCATTACAAGTTCGAATCATTTCTGAAACTAAAAATTCAGAGAGCACATTCATCAAAGGTATTCCAAGTGGAGAATTAAACCTGTGGGTTTCATTTACAGAGATGAGGTTTTAGAAGACGTATGGCATCAGCAGCGTCCTTCAAAATTCTTCAGTAAGCCAGTCTTTTGATTAGTTCTTACTTTGACCATGCTGTTGTTGAAAAGACGGTAGCGACAGCTTCGGACCTGCAATGATTTCAAGACGGGTTATCAAGAGTGTTTGATGAATACTAAAGTACAAAGACCACAAATATTCATGAAGAAGAACAAATTTTAAGGGTTAAGACGCAAAGCTTAATTTGAGGACCAAAGATTTCTGGTGGAGTTCAAAGATTGTTGTTTTACCTGCTGGAAATGTGAAGAACGGATACGTTTAAATATGACAGTGCAAGAGGCAGCAAAAGACATAAACTCCAAGACATGGATAATACTCATTGGTACCTGTTGATACCACATTTCGAACAAAATGGGTCGCGACATGTAAATGTTTGAGTCCAAAGGTGGCGCGTTCAGATATCGCTACGTAAAACCCAACCAAGGTTGGAAGTACCCAATAACACGTTCAGCTGCACCATGATTTGAATAAGGAGATGAATTCAATTGGCTCAAGCATGTTAATCAAAGCAGAGTAAAGGTGTCTTCAGTTCATTACATACCTGAACAAGCAACAAACGCGAGGCTCACATCACTGCTAACAAGACCACTTTGTTTACAATTGGAAAGCAAGAAAGAGAAAAGATAGAGCAATAATAATGGATACCGGGATCTCTTGGATACGCGGTCAGATATGCTGTTCTCGCAAAATTCAAAAGGACGAATCCATACCATTTTATTACACCTCAAATCAAAACTAAAAGCTGAAATCGAAGATGAATGGAGTTATTCAGATTGAATTGGATGACTTCGAGTTTTGAACCTGTTCCAAATGCTAGAAGACGACAGTACATGAATGGTTGTTAAGACCCGCTACCCACCATATCAGAGAAACCTGCGCAAGTGAAACCTAACATTAACAGTCAAGCAAAACTAAGTAGAAATCCTCTAAGCCACTCCAAAAATTTACTACACATTCAAAGGGGGCATTGGTTTGGGTTCAAAATCTCAATTACATAATAAAGTTAATTGTTTATTTCAGACATGATTTGGTTTCCTTGAGTCATCACTAACAAGGATCGTAAAATTGATTTGGCCTCAGAGTGTTTGAATCGGAATTAATTCAAGTTGAGGGCAATATCTCAAGGATATCACCAGCAGCAACTTTTTCCCAATTTGGAGCAATCAAGTTTCCTAAACCGTTCACATCATCAAAGCAATTAACTGGCATCAGCATTTCAAATATTTCAAATTTCCCAAATCACCAAGGCAATAAATCGTACCAGACCAAAACATCAGATTTCCCCAAACCGTTCAAACCAGTATCAGATCATATCACCAATTCAATTATTTCAGCTTTCCAAATTGGGACCTAATCGAATCACAAAATCAAATCGGGCAAGAATAATATCTGCTTTCAATACCAACATTAAAAACATTCCAAAATCCTCATCATTGGCCAACATTATAAAAGGGACCTATTTCCATCAGAAAAAAGAGACGGAGAGAACGAGACGGAAAAATCAAAAAACCTAAGAGAGAAAAATCACAAAAATCAAGTCATACGCGAAGTCACGTAACCGTTTCCAAACCCACTGACCCAGGCTCAGAACACCGGAGGTACTCCTCATCGCCTCAACATTCAGATCAGAAGGAGATCAAAGCAACAACATAAACCACAAGCTCGCGAAAGAAAGAGGTAAAGAGAGAAAGAGTTCTTCCCTGACGGAGATCCGTGAAGCTCTCGCCGCCACCGCCGATCGCTTTCCCTTTTCTCATTTCTTTTTGCTTTAAATTTTTGTGCCTTGTATTGTAATACTCTCAACATAGTGAAATCGGGGATGGGAACCAGGGGGAAAGGGTATTTTTGTTTGATCGCGTGAGATTGTGAGCGATCGAGAGACCGAGAGATTGATCGGAGAGAAAGTGAGGATGAGACACGCCGCCGCCGCTAGGGTTTCATTCTGAGAGAGAAAGAATGTTTTGCGAGAGAGAGAAGAGAGGTATCGTGTGAGATTTCCACCCTTCCGTTTTTTTTCTTTTATTTAACTTTGTTTTCCCTTTTTTTTAAATATAACCCCAAAAAAAAACAATAACAATCCTTATTTCATTTAAGTAACCAAAAACCTTTTTTATTGATAACCCTTGATACCTTTTTTTTATAAACGTTAATATTAGTACCATAGTCTTAAGTTTAATTAGAAAATCTTTATCTTTTCAATTTAAGAATAATCCTATTAAAATAACTTTTTTTAATACCACTTAAATCTTTTTTTTTTAATTATTAATAAAATGATAGTGAAATCTTTTTCTAAGTATTTAATTATCTCTTTCCTTAATAAAATACTTAATAACGTTTTCTTTGTATCTAAAAATTTATATAAAAAACTTTTACGATATCAATTCAAGATCACCCTCATCATACATGACTTTAATCTTTTTCTAAATAAATGATAATTAAATCTTTTTTTTCAATAATTAACTTGGTAGAAACCTTCTTAGTCAATAATCTTCGAGCACGTTTCTAAGTAAAATAAATCAACTTTTTAAGAATAATCAAAACCCATTAAACCCCTCGAGTGTGAGTGCGCGTTTATATTACTTGTATGCTTATCTATATCTATATGCGTCATACTGTCTAAACCCTTTTCAAAATACAAAAACTCTCGATCCAACGTCGAGCCAATTTTATACCTATGTAAGTCGAGTGTCTTCGGGCCTCGCATTCAACCTTTTCGGTCACTATACACATTAACTAGCCCACTTTGCTAGTGCGCACAAAATAATCAGTTAGTTGGGTCCCTCGACATTCCAAAGGAAAAGTTATTAATAATTGACTAAACCGTCATAAGACTAACATCTTAGAACCCTTGGCCTTAGGATTCGGAGTCGCCGTACTCCACGTCTCGCCGTAGACACTTAGAATCTTAGCCTTAGGATCGGAGTCGCCGAACTCCAAGTAAATGCTCCGCTGCGAACATTTACAATCCTACCCCTCTTAAACCAACCTACAACTTTAGAGTCGCCGCACTCTATGTAAGGTCTTGCCCAAGACTTTATTTCCCCTTGGAACCTTGACTACGTCAAGAAGTTCCTCTTTGCAGAACTACGCATACTCTGATTCTACTCCCGAGGATACGTAGGCGTAAGGTGCGATGCCTTATCGAGTATACTTAGATACTAACCCCTAGGGTTCAACCTTTAGCATAGCACCCTTAGCAAGCGAATGAGAGATAACATAATACTAACGAGAGGTTCCCGTAGAGTACTACAGACGTTTAGGATGCTAATACCTTCCCTAGGCGTAACCAACCCCCGAACCTTAGATCTTTAGGTTTTTTTTCGCTTTTGAACCTTTCCTTTGGATAAATCAAAGACGGTGGTGAACATTTAAAGAAATGTGATCCTAGTTCATTAATAACTATGGTATCCAATTCTCACCGCAACACCTATTGATGTGAAATGGGTTTACAAGCTGAAACGAAGGCCAAATGGTGAAATTGCCAAGCATAAGGCAAAACTAGTGGCAAGAGGTTTTCTGCAGAAACCTGGTATTGATTTCGACGAAGTCTATGCACCAGTGGCTAGGTTGGAAACAATCAGGATTGTTGTTTTGACAGCAACATATAAAGGATGGAAGATACATCAGTTGGATGTAAAATCAGCATTTTTGAATGGACCTTTGGAGGAAGAAGTTTATGTCAGTCAACCACTAGGATTTGAGATCAAAGAGCATGAGTCGAAGGTGTACAGATTGAGGAAGGCTCTTTATGGATTGAAGCAAGCCCCGAGGGCTTGGAACAAAAGAATAAATAGTTTCCTAATCGAAGCAGGTTTCACAAAGTGTGTGTCTGAGCATGGAGTTTATGTAAATGATGTCGACAATGATAGTCGAATCATTTTATGCCTGTACGTGGATGATTTGCTAATTACAGGTGCAAATGAAGCTGAGATAAGAAAAGTTAAGTCGAAGCTAATGCAAGAGTTCGAAATGTCCGACCTAGGAAATTTGTCATATTTCTTAGGGATGGAATTCAAAGACACAGCTGAAGGTGTGTTCCTGCACCAGAAGAAGTATGCTCAAGACATCTTGAAGAGGTTCAAGATGACTGACTGTAAAGCTGCAACAACTCCATTGGAAACAGGAGCAAAGTTGAAGAAGGTAACTGATGATGAGTTTGTAAGTTCGACACTGTACAAACAAATTATTGGATCCTTGAGGTATCTTTGCAATACAAGGCCGGACATTTGTCAGAGTGTTGGATTGTTAAGTCGATTCATGGAGAAACCCCAAGAATGTCATCTCATTGCAGTAAAGAGAGTACTGAGATACATTAAGGGTACGATTGATCATGGTGTGCTGATGCCATGTCGAAATAGGTCCAAGTCGAAAGATGCGGAGGTATATGGGTACACTGATTCAGATTTCAGTGGAGACCAAGATGAGAAGAAGAGTAATGCAGGCTACATTTTCATGATAGAAGGAGCTCTAATCTCTTGGATTTCGAGAAATTAAAGCATTGTGGCTTTGTCATCATGTGAAGCTGAGTACGTAGCTGCATCGTATGCAGCATGTCAGGCAGCATGGATAGATATGTTGCTCGAAGAACTCAAGATCAAGGAACCTGGGAAGATGAAGTTATTTGTAGACAACAAGTCAGCTATTGATCTTGCCAATCATCCTATGTGTCATGGTCGAAGTAAGCACATAGAAAGAAGGTATCATTTTCTCAGGGATCAAGTGAACAAAGGGAAGCTTGATCTTGAATATTGCAAGACTGAAGTTCAACTAGCCGACATACCTACCAAACCTTTGAAGAAAGTCAGATTCGACGAGCTAAAGAAGAGCATTAGGATGAGAAGTCTCGAGAACATTAATTAGGTGGTGTGTTAGAAGTAATTCTAGTTCTCTGTCGAAGTCGAAGTCGAAGTCTGTATAGGTTTTGTCGAAGTCAAATTAGTTGTAGTGTAGTCAGCTGTATTCGACAGAGTCGAATATAGCTATTAGAGGGTTAGTCGAAATGTTTGTTTGAGCCTGGGCTTTGATAGTCTATATAAAGGGCATTGTAATTTGTAATTACACACAACACAATACACATCACACAGTATTCAATAAAGTTTAGAAAGTTTTGCAAACCTTAATCTCTTCTCTTCTCTCTCTCCTTCTTCTTCTTCTTTCTCTCAAACATTCATCTTTCTTGGAACATAGTTCCAACACACCTCAAACTATTTTTCTTCATCCCTATTTATGAGTCCTTATTTTTAAAGTCTTTTCACTTCATCACAATATGGGTCTCATCAAAAGTAAAATTACATCTTATTAGGATTCTTAACCATCTAGGTTCCATTATCCACAACTTGTAACCTTTTACACCTTATGGATAACCATGAAGACATATTTTACAACTCTAGCACCAATTTTGTCTTTCTTGATATGCATAAACTCCAAAGCTCCATAAACCTTCAAATTTTAGTAATATGTTTTTTCCTACACTAAACTTCCATATTTTCCTTAAAGTTTATTTCTATTAACAAATATTGATTGATCAATTATGATGCAGTATATACAGACTCTCACACACACATGCACACTCATTTGAGTCTATTTAGTTATAATCAATTTACCATGTAGATTTTTCATCATGCCATGTTCAATTCTAGTATAGTAGCCCAACACATAAAATATTTAACAGATAATAAATTCTACTTAAGTATGGGAACATACATCATATCTTGTAAGATTAAATCATGATTGTTAAATATCTAAAGATAAATTGAAGCTTGCATATTTTGTTATTTCCAATACGAACAAATCCACCTTCTTTTAGATCCAAAGTATTTCTTGCTTGGACACATGTGATAATAAAATTCAAAGTTCAAGAGCCAACTATTTACCGTTTCAAAACTTGTTACCACTAGCGCCTTTATTGCTTGCACAAACTCATGATTTCCCCTTTTCCTAAGCCAATCCTTCTTGAAATGAGAAATCTTGTGATAATTACATCTTTTGTAATTCTATTTTTCGCTTCCCATTTGATTTGGATTTAGACTTAGATTTATTCCACTTTTTTGTTTCCTTTAGTTTCACTTATTTGTCTTTAGACACTTAAACCTTCAATAATATATTCAAGTCTTTAGGCTTAAATAACTTTTTGTTTCAAATATATGATTCGGCCTCCTCCAAGGTAATAGCATATACATTTATACAAAGGAGTGTATCCTTAAAATGCTGAAAATATCTAGTCAAAGAATTCAATAAGAATATCTTTAATCTCGTCATAAAGTTTCGCTTCAATATTCTGAAAATCGTCAATGGTTTTGTTTAATTCACCCAGTTTCTCTACTATGGATTTTTACTTTACCGTTATAAATTAATTGACTTGTAGCTACAAACATAATTGATGTCCCAACAACTTGGTCATGAACAATAATTTTAAATTTGTCCAAATCTCCACCACAGTTATCTCCAATGCGACTTCCCTCAATACTTTATCTCCAAGACATAAAATAATGGTACTTCTTGGCTTATCAATTATCTTTGTCTTCTCTGATATCGACTAATTTCCCTTCAAAGCATATAACACTCCCTTTGAATCAAGATTACTCACATATTCTCTTTCCACATACCAAAATCAATGGTTCATGAAAATTTCTCCATATTCCATTTAGTACCTATTGGAGTGAAAATTGTAGTTGCAATAATTATTATAACAAAAACCACATGATTGTAAGTAAAATTATCGTATCCAAGAAGAATGTATTAAATTATTACAAGGAAAATGTGAATGTAGTTCTGAATTTAGCATGTGATTTTGTAATAGTAATAAGGGGATTTTGATTAAATTGTGAACTAATGAGTTAAGCTAGCAGTTGACTGAGATAATGATAAAGGCGATTAAGTCCCCCCTTTAAATAATCTACCATTATACGTGATAAATCCCAAGACTAAATCCTATAATGACTTTATTTATGACCTTTTACAAAACATAGTTTTACAACCTCGTGAGCCCATAGATGTTGGGGGCCTATAATCGCCGCTTCGTCTGAGGAAACTTCCAGGTGATGAGGGTATCCAATCACAATTGAAAAAAGATTTTATAGCATGTAAATAAGAAGAATATTTGACAAAATATAGTATGATAACCTTGTGACCGCCAAGTGACAGGGGCATATATTCGCAAAGCAACGTGATTTGTCCCAAGCACCCCCTAGGTACTTGGAATATACAATCGCAATTGACGAATGCTTTATATCACATAAAGCTATATGAATGGTTGGGACTATATATGTCGAGACTCAAGCAATCATTACTGTCTCATAATTCTATTAATTGGATGTGTGAATCTCCATGTTAGGTCTCAATTGCCATCTAAATTAATTCTCCAAATTTTGTAGACAAAGGAAAAAATTAAACTAAAATAAAATTATATAATTAAGTTTTATAAATATTTCTTGTTATTTTGCATATGTTCTTATTCTTTTATTTTTCTGGAATAAAGTGTATGAACTTAGAACAATAATGCAAAAAAATAAAAGCTCAGAAAAGTAAATGAGACACAAGAAATTACACTAGTCCCTCTTATCAACTACGTCTAGTCCTTTCACACCCCGTGAAGGAATTCATTATGTTTAGATCTTTGTACAACCTCATACAAATACTCTCCTACAATCTTCTAACACATACACATCGAACCTATGGTAGACTTTGAATCAACCCAATTCAAATGAAATTTTCCAACAAACAGAAAGAACACCACCTCCCATTTGTAAACACCTTTAGAAAGTACACACATTTTCTTTACAAACTATGTCGCCACATACTTGGTGAATAATTTACAACAAACTCGTATATGAGTACATAAAAATTTGAATGCTTTCCAATATTATGAAATTTAATATTCTATTTCCAATAAAAATTTCAAGAATATATAGACATTATGTGATCAATAATTTATGAAACTTTTTCTCAGATGAATGAAAATTATTCAGTAAAAGTTTCTATGACATTGTGTATGAACAC
Source organism: Lathyrus tuberosus (assembly GCA_022829125.1). Classification (NCBI taxonomy): domain Eukaryota; kingdom Viridiplantae; phylum Streptophyta; class Magnoliopsida; order Fabales; family Fabaceae; genus Lathyrus; species Lathyrus tuberosus. The sequence goes on along the minus strand of JALAZF010000152.1, from coordinate 684,697 downwards.
TTGAAAAAATAGTATGAATTGTTTGAAAAATATGATGAAAGAGGTTAATTGAAATATGAAAAATTCTTGCTTTAAATATATCACAAGATGCCTCTTGAATGAGTAGCAATGTTTAGAAAATATTCATAATTGAATGCAATGGATAAGAAAAGCTTTCATGAACAATTGCATGTAGAGGCATCATATTGGTTTAAAATTTTCAACAAAGCTTCTGGAGGAAATTAATTGCTTATATGGATCAATCGATTATTCTAAAATCAATGTTCAAAAATTTGGAAAAAATAAAAAGTGCAATCAATTGTAGGGATGGATCAATCGAGTGTAGGGTGTGAAGACATGGCTTCTCAAAGGTTTTGATGACGACACACCTTCTACAAAGAATCTCTATAAAGTCAAGATGGATTAACAAAAAGGATTGATCAAGTCTCTTGCTCAAGAATCAAGTCTCAACAATTATCAAGGCATTATGAACTTTATGAAGAATGGATTTCTCATGAGAATAGGTATAACACTTAACCTCTATGCAATCATACAAGTGTTCATAATATTCCTCTTTTATGCCATGATCATTAGAAACAAGTTTTGTTGCATAGAAAATGTTTTTCACCTCTGTTTTTAAGTTTTTTTTTTCTGTTCTGGGCTAGAGTAACTGGTTACTCTATATAAGGTAACCGGTTACCCTTTGAAAACTTTCAAAAAAATTTAACGTTACAGGCAAGTAACCGGTTACCCATTATAGAGTAACCGGTTACCACTGGAGCAGTGGCCAGAATGTGTTGCACCTTTTCACTGAAACTTTCTAATTTTTCTTCTGATCAATCATGACATCCTTTCATGAATTATACCCATCTGTAGAGGAATCATAGGCACATATAAACATCATTTTATATGATTTTAATCTCACCTCCTTACATAATTTCAAATCAAATTACTCATTTTCTTTAAAACTCCAAATTTTCTCTAAGTGTTCTTCCAGAATTTTTCTAAGAGTGAAACTTTGCATAAACCTTCATATTAAGCATCATAGTTTCATTGCATACAAAGAACACTTGTATAATTGTCTTCAGAATTGAGTGTTACAAAGGAGAAGATCAATCTTGTGATTGATAAGTATCAAAATTCCATCTTTCACTTATATACAAAAATTCAGAATTACATCATTGTATCAAATCTTATTTTCCAGGATTGTTGGAATTAAGATTACTTGGTTTTGTAATCCTTGTTATCCAGATTGTGGATACAAGAGGTCCATTGTGAGAGGTTGGTTCTCGGTTGGACTTTAAACTTGTAAAATCCAAGAGGATTGTTCTTGGTGGTGTGTTATAGTCTAGTATAGAAAGACTAGGTAGTCTTGTTTAAGATCTAACATTTTAGTGAAATCTCTTTCAAGTTGAAAGGGGACTGGAGTACTCTCGACCTGTGAGGGGAACCGGTATACTTCCTGGTGTTCTTTACTTTTTGCAAGTTACAGCTATTCATCACTTAGAAATCGTTAGGAAAGTAAAACAAGAAAAACCGTCAAAAATCCATAAAAATTGTCTAAGTACCTAATTCACCCCCCTCTTAGGCACACTTATAACTTACAATTGGTATCAAAGCAGGTTATAGGTAACCTGTTCCTAACGATCCAGCATGGCTTCCGCAAGCACAAACCCGGTATTCAAAGACGGTGGAAGTAGTAACAAGCCCCCACTTTTTTCTGGAGAATATTTTGATTTTTGGAAAATCCGTATGAGGGCACATCTTGAAGCACAAGGAGAAGGTATATGGGAAGCTGTTGAGAATGGTCCACATAATCCGGTTAATGTGGTCAATGGTGTTGGTACTCCTAAGTTAAAAAGTACTTATGATGAAGATGACAAGAAAAGAATCTTGAATGAAAAGAAAGCTATCAATATTCTTCAAAGTGCATTAAGTATGGATGAGTTTTTCCGTATCTCTCAATGTCGATCGGCAAAAGAAATATGGGATACTTTGGTGGAGACTCATGAAGGAATCGTTGAAGTAAAAAGATCAAGATTAAACACATTGAGTCAAGAATATGAAATGTTTAGAATGCAGCCCGGAGAATTCATTGTTGCATTACAGAAAAGATTTGTTCACTTGACAAACCATTTGATCGCACTCGGGAAGACCTTTACAAATGATGAACTTAATCTTAAAGTGCTAAGATAATTGACTAGAGAATGGCAACCAAAAGTAACGGCTATATCGGAAAAGAAGAGTCTTTCTACCATGACGTCCGCATCATTATTTGGAAAACTCCAAGAACATGAACTTGAACTTGGAAGACTTGAAAAGCATGAAAGTCAAGAGAATAAATCCAAAGGCATTGCGTTGAAAGTAGATTCAAAGGAAGATAAAAATGATGACTCACCGGAGGAATATGAAAATTTCATGCTCCTTGTAAAAAGGCTTGGTAAGTTCTTTAGTAAAAATGACAAATCCTTTTATGCTAAAAAGAATAAACATTTCAGGAAAGAGGAGGCTTCCACTTCTATGCAAGATGTCACATGTTACGAATGTGGAAAGCAAGGTCATATAAAGTCAGATTGTCCTAAACTCCCTAAGAAAGGTGGCGCTAAAGGCAAGAAGGATTTCAAGAATAAAAAGGCATATGTTGCATGGGAAGATAATGAGATAAGTTCCTCATCCGGATCAGAAAGCGATGAATGTGCAAATTTAGCATTGATGGTTTCACACCATTCCGATGATGAAGAAGATGAGGTTAGTAATGATTTTTCCCTTTTTGATAGTGATGCACAAGGTTTCATTAATTAATTGTTAAATGAATGCAAAATTTTGTATAAAATTGTATCATCTCAAAAGAAACAAATTTCATCTTTGGAAGAAAAAAATATGTCATTGGAAAAAGAGATCGAAAATGAGAAACAAAAGATGATTAGTGAAAAACATAATTTTGTATGTAAAAATTGTGAATCTCTTTCTTTCCAAATTGTTCAATTAAAAAGAGTACTTGAAAGGTATGAGAAAGGACAAATTGGATTGGAAGGAGTCCTTAGTCAACAAAGATATTCAAATGATAAAGGTGGACTTGGTTATTCAAAGTTTTCCAAACCATATTCAAATAAAACTATCTTTGTTAGGCCTAAGGATCAAACTTCCAAAGAGAAAGTGAACAAACCAAAAATTGTGCATCAACATCCTAAAAGGAAAAGATTTGTTAAGAAGAAATCTTATGTTCCTAGATATAGAAGCAACTTTGAACCTACTTGTTTTTATTGTGGAATAGTTGGCCATACACCTAATGCTTTCTATGTTAGAAATTTTAGTGTTACAAGTGGGCATTATGTGTGGGTTAAGAAAGGTACTAATTATGAAGGACCCAAAGCAGTTTGGGCACCTAACAAGACCTAATTTGTTTTGTAGGTATGCTTGAAGGCCACATCAAATCTTTGGTATCTAGATAGTGGTTGCTTCAAGCATATGACGGGAGACATTCATAAATTTTCAAATCTAGTGCTTAAGGCTAAGGGTTATGTTACATATGGAGATAACAACAAAGGAGGAATTCTTGGCATATGCAAAGTTGGTACACCACCTTTCACATCCATTGAAGATGTTCTTTATGTTGAAGGACTAAAGCATAACCTTCTAAGTATTTGCCAAATATGTGACAAAGGATTCAAGATCAAATTCACCAAGGATGAATGCTTGATTGAAGACAAAGTCACACATGAGGTAAAACTTAAAGGTACAAGAATTAATAATATATTCATGATTTCCCTTGATGACGTTTCTTTGAAGGTTAAATGTCTTATGGCAAACAATAATGATTCATGACTTTGGCACAAGAGATTTGCTCACATTCATATGGAGCATTTGAATAAATTAATCAAACATGATTTAGTTATTGGTTTACCTAAGATAAAATATGTCAAAGATAAGTTGTGTAATACTTGTCAAAAAGGGAAACAAACCAAGTCAACTTTCATATCCAAGGATGTGGTGTCCACTTCAAGGCCACTACAATTGTTGCATATGGACTTATTTGGTCCATCAAGAACAAGAAGCTTCGGAGGTAATGTATATGCTTTAGTTATTGTTGATGATTTTTCTAGATATACTTGGATATTCTTTTTAGTACAGAAAAGTGATGCATTCAAGGCGTTTAAGAAATATGCGAAGCAAATTCAAAATGAGAAATCACTAACTATTGCCTCCATAAGAAGCGACCATGGTGGAGAATTCCAAAATGCCTCATTTGAAGAATTTTGTGAAGAACAAGGAATCTCCCACAACTTCTCGGCACCAAGGACTCCTCAACAAAATGGAGTGGTGGAGAGAAAGAATAGGCCATTGGTGGAACTTTCAAGGACTATGCTTAGGGACTCAAATCTTCCAAAGTGCTTTTGGGCGGATGCGGTAAGCACGACAAGTTTTGTAAGTAATAGAGTTAATATAAGACCTATCTTAAAGAAGACCCCCTATGAACTCTTCAAAGGGAGGAAACCTAACATTGCTTATTTTCACATCTTTGGATGCAAGTGCTTTGTCCTTAACAATGACAAAGACAATCTGGGTAAGTTCAATGAAAAATCGGATGAAGGTATATTTCTTGGTTATTCCCTATCAAGTAAGGCTTATAGAATTTTTAATAAACGTACTTTATCTATTGAAGAATCTATGCATGTTAAGTTTGATGAATCTAACCCCTCCAAGGAGGATATTGTTTTGTGTGATGATGATGATGAAATTGTAGAAGTTCCTCAAGAAGATACTTCAAATGAGAATCAAACGGAACATCAAGTAGAACCGATTCAACAAGAGTCAAATGACAATGATCTACCAAAGGAATGAAGGACTCATATGTTAGACGATGGCTATGGATCTAGAAGGGGGGGTTGAATAGATCCCTTGAGTTTTACACGTAAATGGTCTACAAAAATTCTGTTTTAAAATTTTTTTTAACGGAAGCTACCACTGGATAGAACGTCTACAACGAACCTTCTACCGAAAGGATCGGATATGCACGAATATATCACGGATGAGTACGGAAGAGAAAAATTCAGTTTTGAATACTACACTTAAAAAACCCAGACAACAAATTATCACTTGCTTGATGTTTATTCCAATCCAATGAGGTAAAGTGATAAGCAATTTAAAGCAATGTGTTCGAATTTTGCTTTGAAACAAATTATCAAACACCTAGTGTGCGTTAACACACTATGTGCAGAATTTCTATGGAGAATAATGTACAGCTGCTCCAAAACACAATTCAATGAATTGTATCGATTTAACAAAACAATTTATCAGCGTACAATTACTCTACGACAGAAATTTCAATAACTTGCTACTTCACAAATTCGAACAATACTGAAATGTAAAAGAGTTAAGGGAAAGAGAGAACAAACGAGATTTGATTAGGCAGTTCCCCAATCGTCCTCGCTTTGGGTACGTCTGCCCCCAACTCCACAAAAGGAATTGAGATATATATATATATGTAGCTGTTGCAAATTGTTTATTACAAGAGAAAACTATGAACATTCAAACCCCGAACGTCTTCGATCGTTGATGCAGAATTTTCTCTTCCCTTGATTCAAGATGAATCAAGTGCTCCGAATATGGTTGATTCAATTACCGTCCCACGCTACTAAACCAAAAGAAACCACCGTTCTTCAGTTACCTTCACTCGGTCAATTGAAATCTTCCAAGAATTCGAACCCAAACCTTCTTCTACAATCCTCTGATTACGACTACTAAACCGAAACAGTTGCGCCAATTTTCGGTTACCTTCGCCCAGCCGAATCCCTGTAGAAAGAACAATTTGTGCAAAAACCCCCAAAATCTATTCGATTCTTGGAGGACAAACCCAACTGGTTTGATTCAAGAAACACCTGCCAAACTCTCAACCCAGAAGATGAAGATCACACTTCCTAAATTCTGAACGTTATCACTTCGATCAATGGGCGACACAAACAAAGATGATTATGTGTGATTGTTTGTTTACACAATGAAGAAGATGAAGATGAAGAGAGAAATGACATATATCTTTCACGTTTCTTGTTATTATGAAAAATGAAGACCAAAACTATTTATATGAAAAATATGACCAACAAAAATAATAACAGAAAAGAAATTAAGTGAAAAAATGCAGAAATAAAGGTCATGCGTCGACCTCCAGTATCCATGCGTCGACGCATAAGATAAGAATTTTGTGTCCACAGATTTGTGCGCTTACCCGCAAGTTTTGGAGGTTAGTGCATGAATTCTGGGATTAGCGCATGAACTTAAGGGTCAGCGCATGAAGTCCAAATTTTCAGGAAATTCAAATTTTCAGAGCATTTTTACCAGACCAAGGTCAAACATACATGCTAGACACTACTAAAACAGTAGTGGACCTTTATTTTTGGAGAGAACAAGATCCTATGCATCTAGACACATGACCAATAATGGTAAGACGCTATATGCCCGACATGTGAAGTGATACCTGTAGCACCCCAAAATTTGCCCTCCTTACTTTAGTACTAACTGGCTTATGTTTCATTGAATTTTTGCATTATCATGTGTGCATATCATTGGTTCCTAGCATGGGGTCAAGGGGGCCTGAGGCAAGTTCAAGAGGAGAAGATATTCTTCAGAGGGTCAAGCAAGAGAGCTCAAGTGGATTACTCTCTCCTAACCAGTGCATAAATTAGGGTTTTGAGATTCTTGGGTTTATTGCTCCAATGGGCAAGCTCTTTGGGTTTTTATCATCACCAAATGGCATATCTTATCTTTGTTGGAGAGGATACACATCATATTCAGAGGAATTTGGATTTGGGGACTGTGCTATTTCCTCCTAGACTGAGGGTACCAGAACTAGGGTTTGCTATAAAGTCAGTTTATTTCTGATTTTTTGGGCAAGACTTGATTCCATGGTATTCCTTGGGTCCCTAAGTACCTAGGGATGGGAGGTTGTCCATCAGTTTGGTCCAGGAGGATTTCAATTGGCCAATGGATTGGTAATCAGGTGAATTGGGTAAAAGTCAACAGTGAGAGGATAAGTCAACTGTGGAATGTTGAAGTTTTCTCCAAGGTTTTCAAGATCTCACATCCTCATATGGTTATCAAGAGTCAAGTTTCATGCCATTTATCAAGAATCAGGAGTTAGTGCAAAAGTTACTAAATATGGAAATGACCTATAATTTGAAAGTTTCCTTTTTGGGCAAGTTCCTGCACTGCATTCAACTGGACTTTTCATCATCAAAGAAGCTTAAAATGAATTTTTCCCCAACATGAGAGTTGAAGATCTTTTTCTTCTCTTTCCAACAAGTACTAGCGGGTCTCCATATCATTTGTGAAACTCAACTTATGGTCAAAATAAGGCAAAGTGGTTTTTAGGGTTTCATTTTCACAACTTTTGCATTTTAGGGCATATGGACCTATAATTAATTCCATTGCTTCAAGACATGTTCCAACATCCAAGAACAATCCCTAAGGAGCATTTTTGGCCTTTTAATCAAGTGGTTTCATGGGTTATTTTTCACTTATTCTCCATTATTCCAAAAAAGCCAAGTCACTAAAAGCTCATGAATCAAATTGTTTCAAGGCCCAATCAAATGTGGGTGTGATTAGCAATTAGAAGCTAAATGACCCATCATGAAATAGTTGGATATCCATGCATGGAAGGAGGTGTATCTAATATTATGTGATTCTCCAAAATTATTCAAAAACTCATTAAACAAGGAATTGCCCAAGCCCAAATCATTATCAGTGAAAAACCCTAGTCTATTTAAACCCATTCATGCACTGGTTAGGGTTTCATCACGTGACATTTTGGAGGAGTGGAGAACTTGAACCCTAAAGCATCTCACGTCCATATCTCTCAATCTACAAGGAGATTTCAAGAAATTCTTTCACCAACAGAACCCTTGTGATCTCTAGAGCACGAACCAATCACCCTTTGAAGCCAAAAGCAAGGACACGTGTGGCACCATCTCAGGTTAGTGTTGATTTTGATGATCATGAAACTCAAATTTTAAACGTGCATAATGTTGTGTGATGTCCATGGATCATGCTGATATAATTTGTTTTGAATATGGTTGTGTATGTTGGTTGTTTTATGAATTTTAAGTTTGGAGCCCTAACCTTGTTTCGTTCGTTTTTTATTATGCTTTTGTTGTTTGCAAATTTGGATGGGATATTTGGAATCCTCACGATTTTCTGGTCAAGAACATGTACCCCTTTGCGTTTTTTGGGTATTTTTAAGATTGCAGGTGAAGCAAGGGGCGGCCGGAGCTAGGGTTCCGGCGACCTGGGGATTTCCGGCCGGTGAGGGGGTCCAACGGAGAAGACATAATCCTGGCCCTTCATTCTCACGATCCGAGGGCCACCATTGCGCCACGCGTTGTATCTTTTATTTTATTTTTCTGAGTTTTAATTAATAATTACATGTACTTTTACCCACCGTACTTACCGTATTCCACCAATTACCTTATTTCATTCTGCTTACTTTTATTCATATTGACTAATGGTGGACCCTTGGATTGATCGTATGGTTGACAATGTGACAGCACATTAAAAAAACCATGTGCCGTGCACATGGGGGAGTATTGTAGGCTGATGGTTTGGTTGTACGGGCATGCACCATAATTAGCGTGTACTTTTCATCTAACCCGTTGATCATAATTACTAAGACTTTGTGTTGACTAAGCAGGTACGTTGGATGCATCTAATGGTAAGCAGTCAGTCAACTGGTTGACTAGAGTCCACACGTGGACTGTTTTTTTATTTTATTTTTTTTCGACTGGATTTAAGATTGGGCCTGCTAATTGTACCCCACGCTTCAGTCCATTTCCCAATTCCAATACATTTTCCTTACTAAACGCACCCCCTTGCATCTTTATTTCATTTTCATTTTATTTTAATTATTATTTTCATTTTTAATTATTAAAATTAGTTAATTGCATTTAAAAAATCCCAGAAAATTCGTGCATACTTTTTATCATTTTATAAAATTTTCCAAATTTTATTTTTTATTTTTATTTTATTTTTTATCATCTAAATTAAATGTTTGTTTATTTTCTTTTTGCATTACTCATATCATGCATACCTGAATTTGTTTATTTTATTTCTCTGCATCCATAAAATATTTTCAACCTGTTCTTTTTGCATTCATTCACCAAATTTCTGAGATGCATTAAAATATTTTTCTATCATTTTTAAAACTATTTCATTTTGCATTTTGGTCCTTCCATTTGGCACATTAACCCTACTTCTCACCTGAGCTCTGCCTAATTGTTTAAGTGACTAACATCTTGATTTTTTGCAGGAGTTTTTGGTATTTGGTTTGTCTCTGGTTGGGAAATATTGATATTTAATTTGGTGATTTTAGAAATTGTTTTACTATTTGTTTAATGGCTCTTTTTGTGAGACTTTCTTGTACGCGCATCCTTGATCTTGTCTGATTATCTGTTTGGAAAGGCACTTGTGCCATTGCCTTGGGGTTGTTTATTTTCCTTCTTAATTCATGTTTGGATTGTTATCACTATTATATGCCATTGTTTGGTTTTCATTTGCTTTGATATTATTTATGTCCGCTTGGTACTAACCTTTTATGCAGGGTATGGATAAGTATTCATGGTCACCCTTACTCTTTCCTTCTCTCATCTTTTTCCTTTAGGTTTAGATTGTCGTCAAACCTCACTAACCGTAGGTCACCCATGCATGATAACATTAGGACTCTTAGTTCCCCTTTAGAGTATCCTTTGTGTCTTCTCTCTTCTCATCTCAAACTTCTTGAAAACACGTAATAAGTATAAAGTGTATTGCGCACGAGCCTTAAGCGTGGGGAATGAGAAATGAAGGGCTTCCTCTCATCTTTCTAGAGTGCTTAGCGAGCGTCCTGTCTTGGGACGATGCGTTAAGTATTCGCCCCTGTGCCCTAGACTTTGGTGCAATGCAACTTATGAACTAACTTAAGCCACTTCTGTCCTAAAAAACACAAACAAACTTCAAACCTTTTTATCCTTCGGGATTGTCAAACTAAAGGCTATTTTCAAAAAGGGCACGTTACTTTCCGTCTGAGTCGCAAACAGGCATCGACCCTAACTGCCGGACGCGAACTTAACGTCGCCCATAAAAAACACAAAAAGAACTTGGTCCTAACTACGTTTACTCTGAATTTCCCATTGCACAAAGGGGGTACGTAGGCCTAGGACGACGACGTCCTACCGAGTCTTTCTTTGTCTTTCCCTCCCCCGTCTTAGTACAACCATAGATGATAGGATAACTCACCCTTAGATTAGGCAACAAGCGTGGATCCCATCGAGTACGATGGACGCGTGGGGTGCTAGCACCTTCCCCTCGCGTAACCGACTCCCGAACCCAGGCTATGGTTGCGATGACCATTCCTTTCCCTCTTCCTCAGGTTTATGCGGTGTTCCCTTTCCCTCTCTTGGGATAAATTTACACGGCTGGCGACTCTGTTTTTCCACGCCACTCTCGCGTTTGTACCTGGATAAAAATCCTGGGAGCAACAGTTGGCGACTCTGCTGGGGACACTGGTTGACCTATGCTGGTCCATCCCTAAGCGAGTCAATCCTAGCGCTTGCTTGTCTTTGTTCTCTTTGGGTGTTTTTGTTTTTGTTTTGCTTTATTTATTGTATTTTATTTTTACCGCATTTTCTGCATTACATTTCATTTTTATCACTGTCATACTGGATATTGCTGTGTTGTGCTGGCTGTTTCTGTTTTGCAGGTTGGGTTGTTCTGAGAGATAAGCCCAATACCCAGGCTTGAGTACACCCTAGGACTAGAGTGGAGAGTAGTGGGACCTACGTGCCCGCTTGGTACGTTTGTGTGTTCGCGAAATTCACAACCAGACGAGGCTATCTTGGGACGCATTCTAACGTGTGTGTCTTGCGCATGTTAGGATGTCGATCTAGAGAGCTGTCGACTCTGATGACCGATCATCGAGGACCTTAGTGGAAACATCCCTCTTTAGTGGTGACAGTGGCAGACCACATTCTGTGGCAAACCCATTCGCACCCGAGGGCCCACTTTGGAACTCGCATAGGATGGCCCCTATCTTTTGAAGAGAATCAGTGGAGGCACTCCTCGATTGACGATAGTACTGTACCCCGAGGGATGAATATACTATTGTTTCTCGAACTCAGTGCCAAAGCTGAGAACCTTCCTCTTTGGAGAATCAGTTAAGGCCTCCTCGATTAATGATGATGTCAAACCAGAAATGGTGAACGTATCATCGTTTCTCGACCTGAGAGCCCGGGATACTGAACATCCTAGTACCTACACGTGAGAGGGGATGGGTGTTTGCAGGTTTGCAGGTAACCGAAACCTTCAACCTACCCGGTTTTTCTGGATTTCTCATCAATGTTGATTATCTGGGTTCCTGGTTATCTCGTTGGTTCGGTATTTTGGAATTCTGGTTTTCTGGGTTGTGGTTCTCGTGCAGTTAACAGCACAGCACATCCAGCAGTGTTGCCTTGATCCCATGTTTGCATGAGTATATCATTTTTCTTGCATTCTGACATGTTTGACATTTTTCAGGGCTCACATCTTACTCTTGATTCCGGTTTTCTGAGGTTACCTTGGCATGGATGTCCCGAGAAAGAAGACTGTCGCCTATTCATTCCCAGATCCGACCTTGACATTGATTCACAAGTTGATTAATATAGCTGGTCCCGGAGTTTGTACAAAGTTCAGTGGAGTGTATGGGAGACTTCTGAAGTTTGTTTATAATATCTCCAAGTATGAGAAGGATGCCACTCATACACTTCTTCAGTTTTACGATCCGTCTTTGTGTTGCTTCACTTTCCCAGACTACATCTTGGCCCCAACGTTGGAGGAGTTCTCATTTATTTTGGGAATCCCCATCAGGCATGACATAGTATTCTTTTCTGAAGAACACCCCGGGGTAAAAGAAATGGCTACTGCTCTTCATATTAGTGAATCCGTTCTGAACAGTAATATTGAGGAAAAACAAGGAGCTAAGGGTTTCTTATTGAAGTTCTTGTTTGATCAGGCTTGCATACATGTTAAAGAGAAGAATTGGACTGCTTTCCAAGCTATTCTGGCTATGTGCATCTATGGGATTGTCCTGTTTCCCAATGTTCCTGATCTGGTGGATATGCATGTTGTCAGAATCTTTATTTCAAAGAATCCTATACCTACCTTGCTAGGTGATGTGTATCACTCAGTCCACTACAAGAATGAAAATAGGCAGGGGAAAACCGTGAGCTGTTGTCCACCGCTCTTATCTACTTGGTTTCTGAGCCATCTCCCCGAAACTGGCTCCTTTGTTGATACGAAATATTCTCTGAAGTGGTCAAAGAGGTTAATGGGCTTGACTGCTGACAACATTGTCTGGTTCAACCGTGGTTTGCTAGGAATAGAGATTATTTGCAAGTGCGGAGAATTCCCTAATGTACCCTTGATAGGGAGAAGAGGTGGAATTAACTATAATCCTTCCCTTGTTATCAAGCAGTTTGGTTATCCTTTGAAAGGTCCACCTGAAGAGCGAGATGTCAGGGAGTCCTTATTCTTCAATGGTACTGACGATCAAGAGATGATAAGGAGGATTGTGAATGCTTGAAAGCAGGTGACCAAGAAGGGAAAAACTTCATTCGGGAAATGTAACAACCGGGCTTTCCCTTCCTATAAAGAGTGGATTAAGAAGAGAGCAGAAGAGGAACTTCTTCCCTTCCCGGTAGAACCACCATCTTATCCCTTGCTGATTGAGCCTCCTACCACAGTTGAGATAGAGAAGTTTAACAAGCTGTGGGCCGAAAAGGAAAAGCTGCGAGAAGAAAACAGCGAGCTACTAAGGGAGATTTATCAGTTGAAACATGAGCGGGGTGAAGCTGTTCATACCGCCAAGTTGAAGACAGAGCTTCTTGCTAAGGCAGAAAAAGAGTTAGCTGACATGGTCACATCCAGACAAAGGATGAAACAAGCTTTGGATGGTATCAGTAAGGTTCTCGAGTCTAAGAAGGAGGAATTAGACAAGGCTTTGTTGAAAATCCACAGGTTCGATGATCACCGAGAAACTGCAATGGCTGAGAATAAGAGAAAGGAAGATGGTTATCTAGCTCAGATTGACCAATTGACATTGACGCTTAAGAGAAAAGACGCTGAGATCTTATCAGGGATATTCAAGAGACAAGCAGTCGAGGGTCGACTCAATGAAGCCATAGCCTCCATAGAAGAACTGAAAGCCCAAGCTGAAGTGAAGAAACCTAGACATGAGGGTCCTAGCATGGATGGTGCTTCTGGAGAAGATGCTTGGGAGTTTCATTGCCGATACTTGGAAGGGATCATACATAGAAGAGACGTCCTCATTCAAGAGCTAATTCAGAGACCAAAGCATCCCGACACCAAAAAGATGTTCAAGGAAATTCAAGACTGGAGCAGAAAGCATAGTGGATGGGGGGGATTGACACTTGTGGACTTTGATGATATGTCGTAGTTTTCTTTTCTCTTTTATTGTATTTGGATCACCACCAGGCTTGTTGGTTGGGACCTCTATGATTTATGTGTTCAGATTTGTTACATTGGATCGTGATTGTTGATATTTGGTTTTCCTCTGGTCTTCTTAATATATGAGCAGAAGTTTCGTTCCATCTTGTTAGTAAACTGGAATCAAGGGGTGGATCGCCCTGCTAATATTCAAACATGTTCATTTGCATATTCATAATCATTTTGCATAATCATTTTGCATGACAGGTGTTCAAGGCTGGTTATTCTTATTTTGATCTGGTTATCTCAGAATTGCATATTTAACTCCTCAGGCCATTCAAGAGTTGATCATGGAGCGAGTTCAAGCTGAGTTGAGTGAACTGAAGGTTCAGATGAGGCAATTTGGGGAAGACATGCTCCAGGAGCAGAGGATGCTGAGGGAGGAGATCAGTCAGATGAAGACTCAGATGGGTTTGGTCATAGAGATTTTGAAAACAGTGTTGAAGAAGGAAGACAGTCCTGTGCCCGCTTCTACAACAGAGATCCTTACTCCTCCCATCTCTTTGGAATTCGATTTAAATCGTGGATTACCTCGTGAGTCTCTTCCACAAGCGGAAGCTCCAGAACTCTCCCAACAACAGCTAGGTCTTGGCTCCCAAGAGAAGCCCAAGGGCAAAAAGTATACACAGGGGCAGAAGAAGTCTGAAAGAGTTTTTCATCCGCTCCCTATGCCATATTCTCAACTATTGTCGCATCTCCTTAAGTTTCAACTAGTACAGAAAAGGACTTTGGCTCCTCACACCGGCAATCCTCCACCAGGCTATGATGCAAGAGCCCATTGTGATTTCCATTCTAGGGCACCAGGGCATACCGTGGAGGAATGTAGGGCCTTTCAGCACCGAGTCCAGGATTTGATTGATGCAGGGGCAATTGAGTTCACGTCGGGCGACGTGAATATGCAAGGTGATTTTACCCCAACTGTTGCAAAAGAAGTGAAGGCTCGTCCCCTCTTTGCAGGATCCACCTCATGTCATGGACTTTCTCCACAACCTTTTGCTGCAGAAGCGCTACGTCAGCAACCTTTGTTTGTGCCTCAGCCAAATGTGGAACGGAAAGTGCAAGCACAGGTGAGGCGCCCAAATCAGCACCGACAACAAAGTTATCAGCAGCAGGGGCAACCAAGACCAAGAGGGCCCAAGAGGATATTCGATCCTATTCCTATCCCTTATAGTCAGCTGTTTACTCGTCTGCCCAAGAACTCTCTGATTCAAACGAGGGGTACCGCGCCAGTACCATACCCTATTCCTCCGGATTATGACATGACTGCTAGGTGCGAGTTCCACTCGGGAATGTTTGGGCACACAATTGATGAGTGTAATCTATTCAGGCACAAGGTGCAAGACCTGGTAGACTCAGAGATCATTGTATTCACTAAAGATGATATGTACATCAATGGAAGCCTCCTTTCTCAAATGAACACTCAGTCTGCAAGTACGTCTAGACAGAATTAAGCTTCCTCAACAATGGCAACCTTCAACTTCTTTACTGCATTTTCATTTGTAGTTTTTTTCATTTCTTGTTAAAGTATCGTATGCATGTAAGACTTGTTTGTTTTTATGATGATATTAATGCAATGAGTATGTTTTTCTTGAAGTAATCCATTCGTTTTCACTCTTAAATGTTTATATGCACTGCAATACCAATTTTCTTGTTTAGAACTCTTGAGGGAGGATGATGAGACGAAAACGCGAAATCTCTGGTTGTATGTTCAAGGATAGAACCCTGTTGAGGATGTACAGGCATTGTTTCAAACCCCTAAACACTAGAGATAGACCCTCGTTAACCCATTTGAGCCTTGAAGTAGGAGCTTCTTTCGTACGAAAAAACCCTCATACTTAACTCAGGGGCAGGGTAGGCGTCAGTTAGTTTGACCGAGCGTTCAAATTTCAAGGAGAGTGTGCATCTGAGGATCCATTACCTTCCATCCCACCATCATGAGGTCAAGAGGTGTGAAACCACAATGGTTATCATTCAACAATCAAGGAGTGAGGCAGTCACAACCCTTTCAAGCAAGTAAGACAACCAGTGTCACACGCTTTGTTCGAAAAAGAGGAATAAAAAAAAAAGAAAAGCCCGCTAAGTCTAAAACTTGAAAACAAGCGACTTAGGCAAAATTTAGGGCATCCCGCTGGACTTAAAAATCGAAAAGGCTCAAAAGAGTCAGTCCAGGCAAAAATCAGGGATCAAAAAAGGCAGAAGAAAGAAAAGTGAAAAGCATTACAAAAGAAAATCCCCGATAAGAACAAATTCGTGTGATTACAGATACAAGATAAAAAAGGGATGACTGTTATTCCAAAACCCCCTTAGGTGCCAAACCATTAGTGGCGTAGGTTCCTTAAAGATCATAAACCTTTTGAGAGATGAGCGTTTGGGTCAGATTAACTGAACATAGGACTAGAGAACATCACGAAGATTGGGTGGGCACCGATAAATTTTGAGCCATAAATCCTTTTTTCTGAAACCGTGAACTAGACCACGTTACAGCCCTTAAAAGTCCTAATTGAAACAGGGTTCAGTCCGAAAGCATACTCCAACCGGATGGCATTCCTGACTCCTATGAGTTGTGCTAATAAGATTTATTGGTATTGCATGTGCGCATTGTTTTGCCATTCAAAAATCAAGGTCGCATCCCAGCAAGTGATTCGTTCACAAGGCTTAGCGACGCATTTTCATTATAAAACTTCAAGGTTAACATGAGTGTTGCATTAGAATTATCATTCTCATAAATAACTTGTTCTGCTTGCATACATGTGCCTAAGCATCAATGAAGCTTACACAGTGAAAGTCAGTCAAGAAGCTTGATCCTGCCAAGTTGGGATGCTTGGAAATCCTGAAGGACAATCATATCAAAGGGCAGGCTACCAAGAGACTCAGTGTAGGGTGGGCTCTGCCCAGTAAATCGTGTTAAGAGGTAGCCAATCGGGGGCAGTCACGTCGAGAAATCTCTCTGAAATTCAGTTATTCCGGGGCATTCATTCTAAGATCAAGGGCAAAGTCACCTCAAAGCTCATATTGGGGCAGGCCACCTCTAGAGCATGGGAGATTGTCCACTCCTGAAAATGGTTAATTGAAAACATCTCCTCAAGGTTCAAGATACTAAAGCAGAGTATTTTTAAGTCATTACAATCCCTTGCGAGGTAATGTACTTCATGGATTACGAAGACTGGGGCAGTTATGTCGAGATATGATAAATCTCTCCGAGAGTTTGAAGACCCTGGGGCAGTGCGAACGCCCGATCTTCTGTAAAATCCTCTTGAGATGAAAAGTTCAAAGAGCCGCTTATGACCATAGAGACAGGTCAGGTTGAGTGGTAACAAGATTGTGTTTCCCCAGCAGGTTGCTCTCCCCAGCATTGAGATTACACTTTCCTCAGCAGAGCAGACCTTCCCCAACAGGAGACTTGGGAAGCATTTTCTCCGGATCAAGACGTTATTTCCCCACAGAATCAAGGTGTTCATCTTCCCCCTTCAGTCATGAAGCGTGCTCTCATCGCCGATGTCATATTCTAATCCCCAGCAAGGAGGGGATAAAGTCATTCTCCCCATCAGCCGGCTAAGATCAGCAGTATCCCCAAGCAGGATGGTATTATGGGCTGGTATCTCCCAGCAGGTTCTGAGCCCAATTGGTTATTGGCAATCCTCAGTAATAGACTTCCGGTTCCACTATTGGCGTCCATTCTCAACTCCCCCAGCAGAGGAGAAATCTCAGGTTTTCGACAGGTGTGGCCCCCGGTAGTTCTTTCGGGATTTCGTCCCCAGCAGAAGATTGTTGATCCGAAGAGCCGATCAGTATGACCCTTCTCAGCAGAGTTCCTGGATTCAGAGGACAATTTATTTTTGTCATCCCCGGCTGAATTGGTATTTTCTCTCCAGCATTTATTTTGCTGGAGAGACCCCTTTTGCATATCATAAGCATTTGCATTGCATCCTCAAACACATAGCATTTCCATTTCGTATGGAGCATTACGCCACAATTCAAACATTTGCATTTGAAGCATAAGCCAGGTTTGGTACTTTCTTTGCCAGTTCTCTTTCCTAGCAGAGATGGCATAATTCAGGAGATTTTGGAGGGATGCGTTCCTCATACTTGTGCTCCTCGGCAGAGTCTTTTATTTAGACTTCTCCTTTCCTCGACGGAGTCATCTTATCTGTGGATCGTGAGTCCGTTAGAAGTTTACCTTTATTTGGCCTTTCTCTTTTGGGAAATCCAGTTCTTGTCTGGGTAGTCAGTTCTCGTATGACTTATTCTGTAAACCCAGTTCTCGTCTGGTAGTCAGTTCTCGTCTGACTTATTTGGTGTGAACCCAGTTCTCGTCTGGTAGTCAGTTCTCGACTGACTTATTTAGTGTAAGCCCAGTCCTCGCCTGGTAGTCAGTTCTCGTCTGACATCTCTTTGGTAAATCCAGTTCTCGCCTGGTATCCCGTTCTTGCTTGACATATTTTGTTTGCCAGAGGTGTTTAAACCAGAAGTTTTGTTTCACGTTATCCCCAGTGAAGTCGCCGTTTGTTTTGCTAGTTCTCTTTATCAGCAGAGATAGCAATATTTTGAAGATTTTCTTTTGTCAGTTTCCCTTTATCAGCAGGGATGGCATTGGTATTGCTAGTTTCTCTTTATCAACAGAGATAGCAATATTTTGAAGATTTTCTTTTGTCAGTTTCCCTTTATCAGCAGGGATGGCATTGGTATTGCAAGTTTCTCTTTATCAGCAGAGATAGCAATATTTTGAAGATTTTCTTTTGTCAGTTTCCCTTTATCAGCAGGGATGGCATTTATTGTGCTAGTTTCTCTTTATCAGCAGAGATAACAATCTTCTGAAGATTTTCTTTTGTCAGTTTCCCTTTATCAGCAGGGATGGCATTTATTTTGCTAGTTTCTCTTTATCAGCAGAGATAACAATCTTCTGAAGATTTCCTTTTGTCAGTTTCCCTTTATCAGCAGGGATGGAATTTATTTTGCTAGTTTCTCTTTATCAGCAGAGATAGCAATCTTCTGAAGATTTTCTTTTGTCAGTTTCCCTTTATCAGCAGGGATGACATTTATGTTGCTAGTTTCTCTTTATCAGCAGAGATAGCAATCTGTTGGATATCTTCTTTCGTCAGCTCCCTTTATCAGCAGGGATGGCATTGGTGTTGCTAGTTTCTCTTTATCAGCAGAGATAGCAATCTTTTGGATATCTTCTTTCGTCAGCTCCCTTTATCAGCAGGGATGGCATTGGTATTGCTAGTTTCTCTTTATCAGCAGAGATAGCAATCTTCTGAAGATTTTCTTTTGTCAGTTTCCCTTTATCAGCAGGGATGGCATTTATGTTGCTAGTTTCTCTTTATCAGCAGAGATAGCAATCTTTTGGATATCTTCTTTCGTCAGCTCCCTTTTTCAGCAGGGATGGCATTTATGTTGCTAGTTTCTCTTTATCAGCAGAGATAGCAATCTGTTGGATATCTTCTTTCGTCAGCTCCCTTTATCAGCAGGGATGGCATTGGTGTTGCTAGTTTCTCTTTATCAGCAGAGATAACAATCTTTTGGATATCTTCTTTCGTCAGCTCCCTTTATCAGTAGGGATGGCATTGGTATTGCTAGTTTCTCTTTATCAGTAGAGATAGTAATCTTCTGAAGATTTTCTTTTGTCAGTTTCCCTTTATCAGCAGGGATGGCATTTATGTTGCTAGTTTCTCTTTATCAGCAAAGATAGCAATCTTTTGGATATCTTCTTTCGTCAGCTCCCTTTATCAGCAGGGATGACATTTATGTTGCTAGTTTCTCTTTATCAGCAGAGATAACAATCTTTTGGATATCTTCTTTCGTCAGCTCCCTTTATCAGCAGGGATGACATTGGTATTGCTAGTTCTCTTTATCAGCAGAGATAGCAATCTGTTGGATATCTTCTTTCGTCAGCTCCCTTTATCAGCAGGGATGGCATTGGTATTGCTAGTTCTCTTTATCAGCAGAGATAGCAATCTGTTGGATATCTTCTTTCGTCAGCTCCCTTTATCAGCAGGGATGGCATCCATTTCGCTAGTTCTCTTTATCAGCAGAGATAACAGCCTTTTGAAAACTTTTCTTCGCCAGTTCCCTTTATCAGCAGGGATGGCTTTTGTTTTGCTAGTTCTCTTTATCAGCAGAGATGGCTTTTGTGTTGCTAGTTCTCTTTATCAGCAGAGATAGCAACCTTTTTGGATATTTCCTTTGTCAGTTCCCTTTATTAGCAGGGATGGCGTATTTTGAGACCCCTTTGTCAGTTCTCTTTGTCAGCAGAGATGACATAACCTGGGAGAGTTTGTTTCATTACATCATTTATGGCTAATTCTCCGGTGGAGGATTGCAAATTTCCGGGTTCTTTGGTATTCAATCTCCGTGCATCCTGATTGCCTGAAAGCCGTCGTTATCATACCCTTAGGACCAAGTTGATTGAATAGGGGTAGCTGTAGCACCCCAAAATTTGCCCTTCTTACTTTAGTCTTAATTGGCTTATGTTTCATTGCATTTTTGCATTATCATGTGTGCATATCATTGGTTCCTAGCATGGGGTCAAGGGGCCCTGAGGCAAGTTCAAGAGGAGAAGATATTCTTCAGAGGGTCAAGCAAGAGAGCTCAAGTGGATTACTCTCTCCTAACCAGTGCATAAATTAGGGTTTTGAGATTCTTGGGTTTATTGCTCCAATGGGCAAGATCCTTGGGTTTTTATCATCATCAAATGGCATATCTTATCTTTGTTAGAGAGGATACACATCATATTCAGAGGAATTTGGATTTGGGGACTGTGTTATTTCCTCCTAGACCGAGGGTACCAGAACTAGGGTTTGCTATAAAGTCAGTTTATTTCTGAGTTTTTGGGTAAGACTTTATTCCATGGTATTCCTTGGGTCCCTAAGTACCTAGGGATGGGAGGTTGTCCATCATTTTAGTCCAGGAGGATTTCAATTGGCCAATGGATTGGGAATCAGGTGAATTGGGTAAAAGTCAACAGTGAGAGGAGAAGTCAACTGTGGAATGTTGAAGTTTTCTCCAAGGTTTTCAAGATCTCACATCCTCATATGGTTATCAAGAGTCAAGTTTCATGCCATTTATCAAGAATCAGGGGTTAGTGCAAAAGTTACTAAATATGGAAATGACCTATAATTTGAAAGTTTCCTTTTTGGGCAAGTTCCTGCACTGCATTCAACTGGACTTTTCATCATCAAAAAAGCTTCAAATGAATTTTTCCCCAACATGAGAGTTGAAGATCTTTTTCTTCTCTTTCCAACAAGTACTAGTGGGTCTCCATATCATTTGTGAATACCAACTTATGGTCAAAAGAAGGCAAAGTGGTTTTTAGGGTTTCATTTTCACAACTTTTGCATTTTAGGGCATATGGACCTATAATTAATTCCGTTGCTTCAAGACATGTTCCAACATCCAAGAACAATCCCTAAGGAGCATTTTTGGCCTTTTAATCAAGTGGTTTCATGGGTTATTTTTCACTTATTCTCCATTATTCCAAAAAAGCCAAGTCACTAAAAGCTCATGAATCAAATTGTTTCAAGGCCCAATCAAATGTGGGTGTGATTAGCAATTAGAAGCTAAATGATCCATCATGAAATAGTTGGATATCCATGCATGGAAGGAGGTGTATCTAATATTATGTGATTTTCCAAAATTATTCAAAAACTCATTAAACAAGGAATTGCCCAAGCCCAAATCATTATCAGTGAAAAACCCTAGTCTATTTAAACCCATTCATGCACTGGTCAGGGTTTCATCACGTGACATTTTGGAGGAGTGGAGAACTTGAACCCTAAATCATCTCACATCTATATCTCTCAATCTACAAGGAGATTTCAAGAAATTCTTTCACCAACAGAACCCTTGTGATCTCTAGAGCACGAACCAATCACCCTTTGAAGCCAAAAGCAAGGACACGTGTGGCACCATCTCAGGTTAGTGTGGATTTTGATGATCATGAAACTCAAATTTTAGACGTGCATAATGTTGTGTGATGTCCATGGATCATGCTGATATAATTTGTTTTGAATATGGTTGTGTATGTTGGTTGTTTTATGAATTTTAAGTTTGGAGCCCTAACCTTGTTTCGTTCGTTTTTTATTATGCTTTGGTTGTTTGCAAATTTGGATGGGATATTTGGAATCCTCACGATTTTATGGTCAAGAACATGTACCCCTTTGCGTTTTCTGGGTATTTTTAAGATTGCAGGTGAAGCAAGGGGCGGCCGGAGCTAGGGCTCCGGCGACCTAGGGATTTCCGGCCGGTGAGGGGGTCCAACGGAGAAGACATAATCCTGGCCCTTCATTCTCACGATCCGAGGGCCACCATTGCGCCACGCTTGTATCTTTTTTTTTTCTTTCTGAGTTTTAATTAATAATTACATGTACTTTCACCCACCGTACTTTCCGTATTCCACGAATTACCTTATTTCATTCTGCTTACTTTTATTCATATTGACTAATGGTGGACCCTTGGATTGATCGTATGGTTGACAATGTGACAGCACATTAAAAAAACATGTGCCGTGTGTAGCACCCCAAAATTTGCCCTACCTTTTTCTGGCTTTTGCTTCACGCTCATTTGCATCTCATTAGGTCATAACTCATAATCATTCATTGCATTGGTTTTCTGAGACACGGGATCGAAGGATTTTCTTGTTA
Organism: Lathyrus tuberosus; assembly: GCA_022829125.1. Taxonomy (NCBI): domain Eukaryota; kingdom Viridiplantae; phylum Streptophyta; class Magnoliopsida; order Fabales; family Fabaceae; genus Lathyrus; species Lathyrus tuberosus. Next base: position 662,576 of record JALAZF010000152.1, on the reverse strand, counting down.
TAAGTGTTTGCCCTATTCGGGGCAATTCGGCGAGTCATCTTCTGCAAAGTTCATCAGTGTACATCTGGGTGATTTAGGTTTTTATTCATGGTTGAGCTTGTGGACTGTTCATCAGTTGAGATTCTTCGATGGAGGTGTGGACTCAATAATCAACGCAAGGTTTTCAATTGGTTTAAATGGTCGTCGCAATTGGTTCGTGGTAGCTGTGACCATTTTATCAGAGGCTTGTAAATAGTTTGTGATTGGTTTCGAATTCTTTGGGTTATCCATTTTCTATCCATCATAACCATTTTGACCAATTTTCTTTTCACATCCAAATTCATTTCCTATATCCATTTTCCTAATCCATTTATAACCATTAAACCCATGGTCTATTTCCATTTTTCAATTATCCACTTTTACCATCCATTTTTATCCACTTCAATATCCCTCTTAAATACCTTAAACCATTTTTGAAATCCATAGTCATTCCAAATATTCAAATTATTAAACCATTATCCGTTCTTTTTACAATTCAAAAAAAAAAAACAATTATTCAAACCATTAAACCATTTTTTTTTTCTTTCATACCCAATTTCAAAACCATTTTTGTCCATTTTAATAACCACATCATGAACCATTCCTTTAATCATTTTTCTAAGCCCATTTTACCATATTCAATCCAATATCCATTCTTCAAACCAATTTCAAGTTTTTATCCATATCCATTTCAACTTTAAACCATTATCCCTTCTTGTTAGTCTAATTAACCATTAACTCTTCTTTTAATATCCATTTTTTACTAATCCATTTTAAATCACTTTTTGATCATAATCCATTTCTAACCAAAGTTCATAAACCATATTCAAAATCCAAAATCCATATGCATTTTTTAAGTCCATATTCAATTCATTTTTCTAAAACCATATTTCATATCCAATTCTTAATCCACAACCAAAAACCCAATAAGAAAGTCCATAGTTCAAATTACAAAAAAAAAAAGAGAAAACAAATTGATACAGATTCATCATACAGAGAAATAACGGAACCGAACCAATCTTCATCCTTCACCTTCAATTCAACCTCTATCAATTTCTTCACTCTCTTTAACCAACGATAACAGAAACTAACAGACTCATTCTCTAACAGATTTTCACTAACGCAAAAATCCTAACCAAGCTTCTAACAGAAGTTTCCAACCGAAATTTCACAAACCCCAATAACTCTAACAGAACTCTAACAAACTTCTAACCGATTTTCACCTGCAAAGACCAAATTACCCTCCCTGATTGTTGCTATAAAGTCATTACCATCTTCATTCTTGAGTCTCTTCTTCATTCTGCACAAATTCACTTTCACGATTCTTCCATTCTCCACCTTCATCTTCTCCAACCTTCTGCTACTTCCTCCATTCATCATCTCCAAATCAAAACCGGCCACGAAAATTTCTAAGAATCTGCGACTCAATTCAACACCTCAGGTTCACCATTTTCCAAATGAATCTAACAACCTGCAGTTACATCGCGCGGCCACACCATCAATCCGAATCACGTTTTGAAGCCGCAAACGCAACACTTCGTGGAGCGTGATTGATTCGCGTCCTTACCAATTCCAACAACAACAATAGAGTCAGAAAATTACGGTTCGCGGCAAATCTCAGATGCAAGGAACATAAGTAGATTCGAAGAAGAAGTGACACGCAGAAGAAGTTCAAGCTATAAGAAGATCGAGAAAAAGCGGAAAATGAATAGATTAAGCATACCTGAAGATCTCTGGTTTTCTGTTGATGCTTTGTCGCCGTCGAAGCGCCATCGGAGCGACTCCGATAGGTACGTTAATCTCTCTTCTAAACTTGGATGAGTTTACTCTGGTGTGCGATAATTTGTTTGTGTGTTTATCGTTTCCGATTTACGATTCGTAGCTTATAAGTTCTATTGCGCTATAAGACTGTTGTTAATGGCTGGAATCGTGAGTGTTGCGTTGCGTTGAGCGAAGGTTGAGTTGAGAGTTAGGTGGAGAGAGCGGAAAGGAAAGAGTCGTTGATGGTTGATTTGCGAGCAGAACGGTGACGGAACGACGACGCTGACGGAGGTGTTAAGCGGCGACGACGTGGAGCTAAAGGAGGAGACGAGCGAGAAGTCACCGGCGATTTGAACGGAGAAGAAGACGATGAGTGAGGATGTTGACGGCGCGAGGGAGGTTTTATTTTACGGCGAAGCATGGAGAGTGGAGGAGCTGAGTTATTTTGGTTGTAGAGAGAATGAAGATGATGGTGGAGGCGGTGAACACTGCGGCGCAGTGAAGAGAAAGAAGGAGAGGTTTAATTTTAACAATCCCTAATCCGTCTTCAGGTTAGCGAGGTGGAATGGGTCTTGAGGACCTTTGAAAAATTCATTTCCACACTCCCCATGTTATTCGTACACCCCTTTGTTACTGATCTTACTAACTATTGGGCTTAGGTTGAGTAGTTTAGATGATTAACCTTAGTTTAGGATAATTAGCAAGAGCAATTAAAAATTAATTAGAGTCGATTTAGATTTCTTTTAGGTTAATCTGTAGAGTTGATTTTAGGATTAATATTAGTCTTAATTCTAGAATTAGTTTAGGTTTTAGATTGAATTAACTTTAGGTTTAATTTTAGAATTAGATTTTAGGAATTAACTTGAATAAGCAATAGATTTAGATATTAATTTTAGGATTAATCCTAGTACTAATTTTAGACTAACTTTTCTTTTTAGATTTTAATCTTGATTTTTACTTAGCATTTTTAATTCTAGCTTGGTTATTTTTTACCATGATTTTAATTTCCTATTCTTGGATTAATTGTTGATTAATTTCTGTTTACCTGATTAAATGTTTCTCTGCTTACCTAATTTTCTTCATCCCTCTTTCAGATCAACTTAACTTCCATCTTGGAAGTAAGTTGCTTCTTATGTTCTTCTCTTTCTTTTTTAGGATAGTGTTCTCATACCACACTGAACCTTAGGACCTCCAAGCACGCTGACATTAGGGTTGAGTCTTAGTCCCCTTAGTTTTCACCTTTTGCTTCCATTTGAGTCTCTCCTTCTCATCTTATAACAATAATAAAAAAACACTTAATAAAGGCATGACACCTATTGTATTTAGGCCTTTCATGTGGGAACAAGGAAGTGTGGGGTCTTCTCTCACTTTCTTGGAATGTTTAGCATACGTCCCGCCTTGGGTCGATATGCGAGGCATTCGATCCTACATGAGGGACTTAAATGCAATACTTGTTGAAGGTAATAATAAAAAACACTTCTTCATTTCTTAATCAACAAAAACACTTAATAAACACAAGTATGCTAGTGTGTTTGAACCTTGACAATTGGAACTAAGTGTGGGGGGGTGTACTTTCTTACTCATTCCATCTTGGAATGTGAGGATGTACACATTCCAATGACTAAGATTCAGATACACTATCATATGCAAACAAATAACAAAACTTCTTAAAAGACAAAAACAAACAATAACGTCTTTCCTCCGGGATTTCTCTCCTCATCTCAGTCAATCATTCCTTAAGGATGCGTCATTTCCGTTCTACCGCAAACAGGTAACGCCTAAGTCTCCATACAGCGAGCTGCAACACCTAAACTGCTAGGACGCGAACGTTGACGTATTCCACTAAAAAACACAAACAATCCATCCCTAGTGAGGGGAACTACGTCGCTCTGATTCTCATGTTCCCGGTGAGATACGTAGGCAGTGGGGTAGGGCCCATTCGAGCACTTCTTTTATTTTCCCTACATTTGTTTTTCGTTCCTTTTCCATTCTTTCTCCTTTCTTTCAGTTCCTTTTCCAGTATCCTTTCCTTACACCCTTTGATCGAACAAGCAAGCGTGGATCCCATCGGGTATGATGGACGCGAGGGGGTGCTAATACCTTCCTCTCGCGTAACCGACTCCCTTACCCTTTCTCTTGGTCGCAAGACCATGCTCTATCCTTTCCTTCAGGTTTATGCGGTGTTTCCTTTCCCTCTCTTGGGATAAATACACATTACTGGCGACTCTGTTTCGGTGCCACTTTCGCGTTTGTACTAGGATGAAAATCCCGGGAGCGACAGCTGGCGACTCTGCTGGGGACAGGTTGACCTCTTGCTGGTCCATCCTAAGCGAGTCAATCCTAGCGCTTGTCTGTTTTTCTTTCATTAGGTGTTTATTGTTGTGCTGTATTTACCGTTTTATTGTATGGTTATTTGTTGCTTTACTGTACATTACTGTATTTACTGCATTTTAGCATTTTTATATTATGCTATGCTGGACTGTGCTGTTTTCTGTTTGGCGGAATGGGATTTCTGAGAGATAAGCCCATTACACAGGCTTGAGTATACACTTAGGATTATAGTGGAGAGTAGTGGGACCTACATGCCGTCTGGAGTGCGTTGGGTATTCACGAAATTCACAGCCAGACGAGGCTATCTTGGGACGCATTCTGACGCGTGCGTCTTACACATGTTAGGGTGTTGATCTAGAGAGCTGTCGACTCTGGTGACCATTCCCGAGGACTCAGTTGCGGCACTCATCCCGAGATGTGACAGTGGCAGACCACATTCTATGGCAAACCCATTGCACATTCTCGATCCGAGGACCCAATGCTGGGAACTTGCCATAGGGTGTCCTTTTTGAAAGAGAATCAGTGGAGGCACTCCTCGATTGGCGATAGTACTGTACCCCGAGGGATGAATGTACTATTGCTTCTCGACCTCAGTGCCAGAAGCTGAGGACCTTTCGTTTTGGAGAATCAGTTGAGGCCTCCTCGATTGATGATGATGCCAAACCAGAAATGGTGAACGTATAATCATTTCTCGACCTGAGAGCCCGGGATACTGAACATCCTAGTACCCACATGTGAGAGGAGCAGGTTGTTTACAGGTTTGCAGGTAACCTTGAACTTCTACATACCCAGTATTCTGGATTTCCTATCAGTGTGGACTTATCAGCCTGGTATTCTGGTTATTCTGGTTATTCTGGTATTCTCTTCAGAACAGACTCATGAACCTATTCAGTCATCAGCACAGCACAGTGATTATTCGGACTATGTGGAAGCTTTGATCCCATGTCTTATTGCATTCATACTATTGCATTGCATTTGCATCTTGCATCATTTTGCATATCCTTCTCCAGGCCAGACCAGTGAGCTCATCCATCCTTTATCTGAACTGCAGTTTGATTTCCCGACTTTTGTATTGGACTTGAATCAGCTTTTGGAAGAATAATGAACTCTGGGGAACAGAATCAGTTTGTGACTAGGGCCGATGTTGAATTGATGAAGCATCAGTTGGACCAACTTATGGAAGCCGTGGCCGCCATGACAAGGGGAGAGGCCAATATTCAAAGAAATGAGAATGTCATTCCACCTCTGGCGAACAATGTTGCTCAAGCTCAACCTGTACGAATTCCTGTTGAGAATCATGCTATACACGAGCGTACCATCTTCCGAGACGGACATTCTTCTTCTCTTGATGCCACAGATTATCAGAGCTTTGCCTTCTCTGTGCCAGATGTCCAGGGGGTAGTTTCAAAGATGAACCCTAAGGATCCACGATATGTTGATGACGAAAGATACCGCGTGGTGGACGAGAAAATGGAAGCCCTGGAGAGGCGTGATACTCTTGATTTGAGTGCTTCAAGCATGTGTTTGGTGCCCGACCTAGTGTTGCCTCCAAGGTTTAAAATACCGAAGTTTGAGCAATACAAAGGAGATGGCTGTCCGAAGCTACATTTGGTGATGTTCTGCAGAAGAATGACCTCACATGTCGACAATGACAAGCTCATGATCCATTGTTTTCAGGACAGTCTGAGTGGGGCATCACTGAATTGGTATATGCAGTTGGAAAGTGGTAGCATCCGATCATGGACAGACCTAGCTAACGCCTTTGTAAAGCAGTACAGTTATAATCTTGACATGGCTCCCAGCCGGATGCATTTGCAAGACTTGTCTCAAGCAGATAATGAATCATTCCGAGAGTTTACTCAGAGATGGACAGAGTTAGCTGCTCCTGTTCAACCGCCACTTTCAGATAGAGAATTGGTTGATTTGTTCATGGATACCTTGCAAGGGCCGTACTTGGAAAAGATGATTGCCAATGGGGCAGCAAAATTTTCTAACCTGGTGATGGTGGGAGAACGTATTGAGAGATTGATCAAGTGTGGAAAGCTCCAAGGCATCTCGAACTTCCAAGCTAATGAAAATGAATCAGTTGTCAGTTCTCAGGAAGAATTCGAGGAAGAAACTAGTTCCATGCAGGAATCTTCACCACCTCGTTCTCAGTGTTCAGACATATCAACTATTCAGAGTCAACAATCTTATGGGTCATCATATCAAGGACAATATTCTTCTGCAAATCAGGGACCTTCTCAGAATCAACGGTCATATCGCCGTCAGCCGCGTCAGCACGCCCGACAAAGGCCAAGGAAGCCAGAGAGGAATTTCACTCATTTGCCAATGTCGTATAGTCAGATGTTGCTGGATTTGATCAGAGGTGGATTGATAGTGCCAAAGGAATTGAAGCCAGTGCCATTTCCGTACCCACCAGGTTTTGATGTCAACGCCCGTTGTGACTACCATGTTGGGGCACAGGGGCATTCAACTGAAGACTGTAAGGTGCTCAAGAGTAAGGTTTAGACATTGCTTGACTCCGATATGTTCTTGTTCACGCCTCAGGGTATTCGAATCAACAATCCTCCTTCGTCCAGTCAGGTGGGGTCATCGGTTCAGGTTATGGAAGAAGTCACCAAGAGCAGTTGTGCAGATGAGTATCAGACTGACTTCGACGAACAATACTGAAGATGGCTAGCTCATTAGCAAATTAAGCTTGGAAAGACCAGTTCCTCGAAGTTGGAAATCATTTAGATCATGTCATTTCTTTGCATTTGTAGTTTCTTTTCTGTCAAAATGTACAAACTCATTTGTAAAACTTGTTGTTTTTTATTGATAATGATAATGAAATGAATATGCATGTTTTGATTAAATCCAGTCGTGTTCACTCATACTTGTTATCGATATCATATGCTTGTTTAAGCAGGATCCTAGGGAGGATGACGAAATTGAAAGGCACAAAACTTCCAATTGTATGCTTTTGAACAAAAACCCTGTTGATGATGTACAGGAATTGTTTCGAATCCCTAAACACCGGAGACATAAGGAAGATAATCCCTTGTAAACCCCGTTGAGCCTAGTAGTAGGAGTTTATTTCTGAAAATGAAAAACCCTCAATCTTAACCTGGGGCAGGGTAGGTGTCAGCTAATTTGACCGTGCGTTCAAATTTCAAAAGGAGTGTCCCATTCGAGGATCAATTACATCCATGGTTATCCCTCACCAACCGAAGAGTGAGACGGTCACAACCCTTTACAAGTCAAGACAAACCTGTGTCACACGATTAGTTCAAAAAAAAAGAATCAAAAGAAAAAAAGAGAAAAAGCCCGCTAAGTCAAAACGTGAAAATAAATGACTTAGGCAAAAGTTAGGGCATCCCGCTAGACTTCAAAATCAAAAGATTCAAAAAGAATCAGTCCAGGCAAAAATTAGGGAAATCAAAAGCAAAAAGAATGAAAAGCGAAAAGGATTACAAAAGAAAAATCCTCGAGCAAAGAACAAATCGTGTGAACACAGACACCAAGGACAAAAGGGGTGACTGTCACTCCGAAAACCGTGTGGGTTCCTTAAATATCCTCCTACCATTCATTAACCCTTTTGAAAGGTGAGCGCTTGTGTCAAGTAAGCTGAACGTAGGACTGGAGAACATCAAGGAGAATGGGTGGGTTAAAAACCAAAACTTTGAGCCTTATATCCTTTTTTTCTTAAACCGTGAACCAGGCCACGTTACAACCTTCAAAAGACCTAATTGAAGCAGGGTTGTTTCGAAAAGCGTACTTCGGTAAAAATCGCGTCAGTTCTGACTCCCAGAAGGACTTTCATACCATTCATGTTGGTATCGGTGTGACATTCTAATAAGTGATTCGTTCACTCTATGTCACAACACTTTTCCAGTGAACAAACTTGGATTTCAAAACTGTCATATGCATTGCATCAAAATTATCTTTTCAAAACGAATTATTTTACTTGTGAGTAAGTGCTCGATCAAGAAAGTTTCTACAATGGAAAGATTGATTAATCTAAGGTGCAAAGTGCCCGAGTACTCTGTTGAGCCGGGGCAAGTCATACCAAACGGGCGATCCATTCCAAGATTTGGTTAATCTGGGGCAATTATGTCGCAAATCTGGGGCAATCAAGTCGAGATTTAGAAAATCTCTCGAAGGCTAGTCAGTCAGAGGTATTCCTTCACAGATCATCCAGACAGGGTCACCAATCATTTCAAGACTGGGGCAGGCCGCCTCAAGAGCACAAGAAGTTATTCTCTCCGGAGAACGGTTAATCAAAAGCCATGGGGCAATATATGTCGGATCTTCACGAGACATCCTGAAGACATGTCCATTCACAGGTTCCTTTATGGGTTTCTGCTTCATCTGGACACCTCTTTTGGCCATATCACATCTGCGAGGCTCATGTTGATGGCTGACACGTGACGACCCCAGTAGAGTCTCTCTCCCTAGCAGAGATAACTGGAGTTTCATCGCTCGTGGCAGAGCTTTATGGAGATGGTGATCATTCTCCCCAGCAAGAGTTCCGGCGTTCGCTCTCCCTAGCCAGTGTGACGAAGTTATTGCTTTCTCAGCAAGAGTTCGTATCCCCGTACAGGACGAGAGTGTTGGGTTTGTGCTTCCCCAGTTTGCGGTAAAGTTGTTTCCATCTCCCCAACAGAGTAAAGGTAGAAGGTAGATTCCCAACAGAGGACCAAGTCTGATTTTGTCCCCTAGCAGAGATGATGTCATCAACCATTGTCCCCCAAGCATATTTTTGGGTGGTGGTTAGCTTTCCTCAGCAGTTCAAAGGTCGATTGTAATTAGCACTTTTCTCCAACAGATTCCTGGGATGTTTCTCCAGCAGACATTTGTTATGCGTACTTTCCTGCAGAATGGAGGTTTAGTCGGGATCTCGAGTAGTTATGACCCTGAAGGTGGTTCAGTTTGTTATCCCCAGCGGGGTTGGCCTCGTCTCTTCAGCATTTATTTTGCTGGAGTGGTCCTGTTGCATATCATAAGTATCATTGCATAAGCATTGTCATTGCATAATCATCAGCATGACATTTCATGAAGCCTTATAAAACCAAACAGAAATCCATAGCCCAACCTTGCTCGGCATCCTTCATCCGCAGCCCACTTTGCTGGTATATTTCAAAAAACCTGAAATCCTATCCCTATTGGCGTTTCCTTCAAACCAAAAGTCCAATCCCTATTGGCAGTTCATACGAAATCCAATCCCTATTGGTACCTAGAAAGATTTCGCCTTTGAAAAAACAATCACTATCAGGTTTCACCTATCCTTGCCAGCAAAGTCCAATCATACTTGGCACATTCTTCTTCTCCCAGTAGCCCGTGCATGCGTCAGCATTCTGTATGTAGTGATCATTGCATCCTCAAATCGCGTAGCATTTCCATTTCGTATGGAGCATTACGCCATAGAAATAAAATTCCAACATATGCATGCGAAGCATAAGCCAGATTTGGTATCTTGCGCGAAAGCCCAAATCCATTTCCAATCAAGACGGTGACATATCCCCAGCAGACATTATAATCTACCCTTCTGCTTACCTTTCTTTTGGGTCGTAGATCATATGTCGATTTTACCCTCGACCAGTTATTGTCCATCAACCCCTTGATGACGACATTTCGATCAGGTTTCCTTTCCATTAAACCCCTTTGATGATGTGTTTCTGCGTATGGTTTTCTTTCCGTCAAACCCCTTTGACGATGTGCTCCCTAAGTCAGGTTTCTTTCTGTCATCCCTATGACAATGTGTCCCTTCGGTCGGATCTTTTTTCTGTCATCCCTATGACAATGTGTTTCTTGGGGTTCATCTTCTTTCTGTCATCCCTATGACAATATGTTCTCTCTGTTCCGGTTTTCTTTCTGTCATCCCTATGACAATGTGTTGACCGTGGTCGAGTCTTCTTTCTGTCATCCCCATGGCAATGTGTTCCCTACAGTGGAGTTTCCTTTCTGTCATCCCTATGACAATGTGCTTCCTTTAGTCGAGTTATCTTTCTGTCATCCCTATGACAATGTGTTTCCTTTGGTTTAATCTTCTTCCTGTCATCCCTATGACAATGTGCTTCGTTTGGTCGAGTCGTCTTCCTGTCATCCCTATGACAATGTGTTCCTTCAGTTGAGTCTTCTTGTCATCATCCCTATGACGATGTGTCCTTTAAGTCGGGTTTCATTCTTCTTTCCGTCAAACCCCTTTGACGATGTGGTTCGCTGGGTATGTTGTCTTTCCGTCAAATTCCTTTGACGAAGTGTGACTGAGATCCAATATCATTTTTTCTCCTCGCGGTTTGCAAATTTTGCGGTTCTTTTTGTATTCAATCACCTTGTACCTTGAATGTCTGAAAGCAGTTGCTATCATCCTTTCAGGTCCAAGTCGATTGAATAGGGGCAGCTGTAGCACCCCAAAATTTGCCCTACCTTTTTCAAGCTTTTGCTTCGCGCTCATTTGCATCTCATTAGGTCATAACTCATAATCATTCATTGCATTGGTTTTCTGAGACACGGGATCGAAGGATTTTCTTGTTATAAGTGTTTTCCCTATTCGGGGCAATTCGGCGAGTCATCTTCTGTAAAGTTCATCAGTGTACATATGGGTGATTTAGGTTTTTATTCATGGTTGAGCTTGTGGACTGTTCATCAGTTGAGATTCTTCGATGAAGGTGTGGACTCAATAATCAACGCAAGGTTTTCAATTGGTTCAAATGGTCGTCGCAATTGGTTCGTGGTAGCTGTGACAATTTTATCAGAGGCTTGTAAATAGTTTGTGATTGGTTTCGAATTCTTTGGGTTATCCATTTTCTATCCATCATAACCATTTTGACCAATTTTCTTTTCACATCCAAATTCATTTCCTATATCCATTTTCCTAATCCATTTATAACCATTAAACCCATGGTCTATTTCCATTTTTCAATTATCCACTTTTACCATCCATTTTTATCCACTTCAATATCCCTCTTAAATACCTTAAACCATTTTTGAAATCCATAGTCATTCCAAATATCTAAATTATTAAACCATTATCCGTTCTTTTTACAATTAAAAAAAAAAAACAATTATTCAAACCATTAAACCATTTTTTTTTCTTTCATACCCAATTTCAAAACCATTTTTGTCCATTTTAATAACCACATCATGAACCATTCCTTTAATCATTTTTCTAAGCCCATTTTACCATATTCAATCCAATATCCATTCTTCAAACCAATTTCAAGTTTTTATCCATATCCATTTCAACTTTAAACCATTATCCCTTCTTGTTAGTCTAATTAACCATTAACTCTTCTTTTAATATCCATTTTTTACTAATCCATTTTAAATCACTTTTTGATCATAATCCATTTCTAACCAAAGTTCATAAACCATATTCAAAATCCAAAATCCATATGCATTTTTTAAGTCCATATTCAATTCATTTTTCTAAAACCATATTTCATATCCAATTCTTAATCCACAACCAAAAACCCAATAAGAAAGTCCATAGTTCAAATTACAAAAAAAAAAAGAGAAAACAAATTGACACAGATTCATCATACAGAGAAATAACGGAACCGAACCAATCTTCATCCTTCACCTTCAATTCAACCTTTATCAATTTCTTCACTCTCTTTAACCAACGATAACAGAAACTAACAGACTCATTCTCTAACAGATTTTCACTAACGCAAAAATCCTAACCAAGCTTCTAACAGAAGTTTCCAACCGAAATTTCACAAACCCCAATAACTCTAACAGAACTCTAACAAACTTCTAACCGATTTTCACCTGCAAAGACCAAATTACCCTCCCTAATTGTTGCTATAAAGTCATTACCATCTTCATTCTTGAGTCTCTTCTTCATTCTGCACAAATTCACTTTCACGATTCTTCCATTCTCCACCTTCATCTTCTCCAACCTTCATCTTCTCCAACCTTCTGCTACTTCCTCCATTCATCATCTCCAAATCAAAACCGGCCACGAAAATTTCTAAGAATCTGCGACTCAATTCAACACCTCAGGTTCACCATTTTCCAAACGAATCTAACAACCTGCAGTTACATCGCGCGGCCACACCATCAATCCGAATCACGTTTTGAAGCCGCGAACGCAACACTTCGTAGAGCGTGATTGATTCGCGTCCTTACCAATTCCAAAAACAACAATAGAGTCAGAAAATTATGGTTCGCGGCAAATCTCAGATGCAAGGAACAGAAGTAGATTCGAAGAAGAAGTGACACGCAGAAGAAGTTCAAGCTAGAAGAAGATCGAGAAAGAGCAGAAAATGAATAGATTAAGCATACCTGAAGATCTCTGGTTTTCTGTTGATGCTTTGTCGCCGTCGAAGCGCCATCGGAGCGACTCCGATAGGTACGTTAATCTCTCTTCTAAACTTGGATGAGTTTGCTCTTGTGTGTGATAATTTGTTTGTGTGTTTATCGTTTCCGATTTACGATTCGTAGCTTATAAGTTCTATTGCACTATAAGACTGTTGTTAATGGCCGGAATCGTTAGTGTTACGTTGCGTTGAGCGAAGGTTGAGTTGAAAGTTAGCGTTGAGTTGAAGCTTGGACGAAGGTGGAGAGAGCGGAGAGGAAAGAGTCGTTGATGGTTGATTTGCGAGCAGAACGGTGACGGAACGACGACGCTGACGGAGGTGTTAAGCGGCGACGATGTGGAGCTAAAGGAGGAGACGAGCGAGAAGTCACCGGCGATTTGAACGGAGAAGAAGACGATGAGTGAGGATGTTGACGGCGCGACGGAGGTTTTATTTTACGGCGAAGCATGGAGAGTGGAGGAGCTGAGTTATTTTGGTTGTAGAGAGAATGAAGATGATGGTGGAGGCGGTGAACACTGCGGCGCAGTGAAGAGAAAGAAGGAGAGGTTTAATTTTAACAATCCCTAATCCCTCTTCAGGTTAGCGAGGTGGACTGGGTCTTGAGGACCTTTGAAAAATTCATTTCCACACTCCCCATGTTATTCGTACACCCCTTTGTTACTGATCTTACTAACTATTGGGCTTAGGTTGAGTAGTTTAGATGATTAACCTTAGTTTAGGATAATTAGCAAGAGCAATTAAAAATTAATTAGAGTCAATTTAGATTTCTTTTAGGTTAATCTGTAGAGTTGATTTTAGGATTAATATTAGTCTTAATTCTAGAATTAGTTTAGGTTTTAGATTGAATTAACTTTAGGTTTAATTTTAGAATTAGATTTTAGGAATTAACTTGAATAAGCAATAGATTTAGATATTAATTTTAGGATTAATCCTAGTACTAATTTTAGACTATCTTTTCTTTTTAGATTTTAATCTTGATTTTTACTTAGCATTTTTAATTCTAGCTTGGTTATTTTTGACCATGATTTTAATTGCCTATTCTTGGATTAATTGTTGATTAATTTCTGTTTACCTGATTAAATGTTTCTCTGCTTACCTAATTTTCTTCATCCCTCTTTCAGATCAACTTAACTTCCATCTTGGAAGTAAGTTGCTTCTTATGTTCTTCTCTTTCTTTTTTAGGATAGTGTTCTCATACCACACTGAACCTTAGGACCTCCAAGCACGCTGACATTAGGGTTGAGTCTTAGTCCCCTTAGTTTTCACCTTTTGCTTCCATTTGAGTCTCTCATTCTCATCTTATAACAATAATAAAAAAAACACTTAATAAAGGCATGACACCTATTGTATTTAGGCCTTTCATGTGGGAACAAGGAAGTGTGGGGTCTTCTCTCACTTTCTTGGAATGTTTAGCATACGTCCCGTCTTGGGTCGATATGCGAGGCATTCGATCCTACATGAGGGACTTAAATGCAATACTTGTTGAAGGTAATAATAAAAAACACTTCTTCATTTCTTAATCAACAAAAACACTTAATAAACACAAGTATGCTAGTGTGTTTGAACCTTGACAATTGGAACTAAGTGTGGGGGTCTTCTTCACCCTTAGTGTACTTTCTTACTCATTCCATCTTGGAATGTGAGGATGTACACATTCCAATGACTAAGATTCAGATACACTATCATATGCAAACAAATAACAAAACTTCTTAAAAGACAAAAACAAACAATAACGTCTTTCCTCCGGGATTTCTCTCCTCATCTCAGTCAATCATTCCTTAAGGATGCGTCATTTTCGTTCTACCGCAAACAGGTAACGCCTAAGTCTCCCTACAGCGAGCTGCAACACCTAAACTGCTAGGACGCGAACGTTGACGTATTCCACTAAAAAACACAAACAATCCATCCCTAGTGAGGGGAACTACGTCGCTCTGATTCACATGTTCCCGATGAGATACGTAGGCAGTGGGGTAGGGCCCATTCGAGCACTTCTTTTATTTTCCCTACATTTGTTTTTCGTTCCTTTTCCATTCTTTCTCCTTTCTTTCAGTTCCTTTTCCAGTATCCTTTCCTTACACCCTTTGATCGAACAAGCAAGCGTGGATCCCATCGGGTACGATGGACGCGAGGGGGTGCTAATACCTTCCTCTCGCGTAACCGACTCCCTTACCCTTTCTCTTGGTCGCAAGACCATGCTCTATCCTTTCCTTCAGGTTTATGTGGTGTTTCCTTTCCCTCTCTTGGGATAAATACACATTGCTGGCGACTCTGTTTCGGTGCCACTTTCGCGTTTGTACTAGGATGAAAATCCCGGGAGCGACACCGTGCACATGGGGGAGTATTGTAGGCTGATGGTTTGGTTGTACGCGCATGCACCATAATTAGTGTGTACTTTTCATCTAACGCATTGATCATAATTACTAAGACTTTGTGTTGACTAAGCAGGTACGTTGGATGCATCTAATGGTAAGCAGTCAGTCAACTGGTTGACTAGAGTCCACACGTGGACTGGTTTTTTATTTTATTTTTTTCCGACTGGATTTAAGATTGGGCCTGCTAATTGCACCCCACGCTTCAGCCCATTTCCCAATTCCAATACATTTTCCTTACTAAACGCACCTCCTTGCATCTTTATTTCATTTTCATTTTATTTTAATTATTATTTTCATTTTTAATTATTAAAATTAGTTAATTGCATTTAAAAAATCCCAGAAAATTCGTGCATACTTTTTATCATTTTATAAAATTTCTCAAATTTTATTTTTTATTTTTATTTTATTTTTTATCATCTAAATTAAATGTTTGTTTATTTTCTTTTTGCATTACTCATATCATGCATACCTGAATTTGTTTATTTTATTTCTCTGCATCCATAAAATATTTTCAACCTGTTCTTTTTGCATTCATTCACCAACTTTATGAGATGCATTAAAATATTTTTCTATCATTTTTAAAAGTATTTCATTTTGCATTTTGGTCATTCCCTTTGGCACATTAACCCTACTTCTCACTTGAGCTCTGCCTAATTGTTTAAGTGACTAACATCTTGATTTTTTGAAGGAGTTTTTGGTATTTGGTTTGTCTCTGGTTGGGTAATATTGATATTTGATTTGGTGATTTTAGAAATTGTTTTACTATTTGTTTAATGGCTCTTTGTGTGAGATTTTCTTGTACGCGCATCCTTGATCTTGTCTGATTATTTGTTTGGAAAGGCACTTGTGCCATTGCCTTGGGGTTGTTTATTTGCCTTCTTAATTCATGTTTGGATTGTTATCACTATTATATGCCATTGTTTGGTTTTCATTTGCTTTGATATTATTTATGTCCGCTTGGTACTAACCTTTTATGCAGGGTATGGATAAGTATCCATGGTCACCCTTACTCTTTCCTTCTCTCATCTTTTTCCTTTAGGTTTAGATTGTCATTAAACCTCACTAACCGTAGGTCACCCATGCATGATAACATTAGGACTCTTAGTTCCCCTTTAGAGTATCCTTTGTGTCTTCTCTCTTCTCATCTCAAACTTCTTGAAAACACGTAATAAGTATAAAGTGTATTGCGCACGAGCCTTAAGCGTGGGGAATGAGAAATGAGGGGCTTCCTCTCATCTTTCTAGAGTGCTTAGCGAGCGTCCTATCTTGGGACGATGCGTTAAGTATTCGCCCCTGTGCCCTAGACTTTGGTGCAATGCAACTTATGAACTAACTTAAGCCACTTCTGTCCTAAAAAACACAAACAAACTTCAAACCTTTTTGTCCTTCGGGATTGTCAAACTAAAGGCTATTTTCAAAAAGGGCACGTTACTTTCCGTCTGAGTCGCAAACAGGCATCGACCCTAACTGCCGGACGCGAACTTAACGTCGCCCATAAAAAACACAAAAAGAACTTGGTCCGAACTACGTTGACTCTGAATTCCCCATTGCATAAAGGGGGTACGTAGGCCTAGGACGACGACGTCCTACCGAGTCTGTCTTTGTCTTTCCCTCCCCCATCTTAGTACATCCATAGATGATAGGATAACTCACCCTTAGATTAGGCAACAAGCGTGGATCCCATCGAGTACGATGGACGCGTGGGGTGCTAGCACCTTCCACTCGCATAACCGACTCCCGAACCCAGGCTATGGTTGCGATGACCATTCCTTTCCCTCTTCCTCAGGTTTATGCGGTGTTCCCTTTCCCTCTCTTGGGATAAATTTACACGGCTGGCGACTCTGTTTTTCCGCGCCACTCTCGCGTTTGTACCTGGATGAAAATCCTGTGAGCGACAATACCGCTCAAATTACAATCTAATATGTTTGTTGACATCATTAAAATAAGATAGCTAGAAGGATATCCCTCACATACTCCCCCTTTTTTATGATGGCAACACTTTCTTGGTTGTCACGAGAAATGTAATTTGAGATGATCAATGCTCCCCCTGTCTTTGACATCTGGTTAGTAACATTTCTGCTTGTATTCTTTATTCTTCTCCCCCTTTGACAACATCAAAAAAGAAGAGAAGACGATGGTCAAAATAACATACTAAAATATGTAGTGGATCATCAGATATTTGCGATAACAAAACATTAACCAGCATCCACATATGATACCGCTAATGTAAACAAGTAATGATTAAATACGGAACAATAGCATAAAAGCAAAACATTCACTCCAGAAAAGTTTAAACATAACGGCAGCACATGTCAGAATTAAGAAAAAAACAATCAAACCACAAAACACAAATTCACGCACAACTAAATATAATGCCCTAAGGTTTATGGTCTCCTCCCCCTAAACGAATAACCTCGTCCCCTATGGTGTTGACTTGGTGGTGGAAAGTCCTCGAGTTGAAGGTTGAGCTCAATCAAGGTGCTATTGAGGTTACCAAGGCTGTTTGCCAAGTTTAGATTTTGCTGAGTCAGATTGGCATCCATTTGATTGAACCTATTCATAGCTGCATTGGCGAAATTGTTGAAGTTGGTGGCATGAGACGATATTTGGTTAGACAAATTTGTGAGCTGTTCCTGCTGAGTCATGTATCGAGTTTCCTGCATCGCTTGGAATTCTTGATGTTGCAGAGACAACTCAGTCAGCCTTGCTAGAATTTCATCAGAGGACTGTTGATCATGCTGAAACGGTGGAGTTGGAGGAGCAGAATTTTCTGGATGCTGCCATTCATAGTCCGCATCATAGGATGGAGGAACATACGCATCACCAAGGTTAGTCCAGCAGTTTTGTTACCACTGACCCCAGCCCTGATTATCAGAAGTTTCTTCCGGTTGATAGCCCATCCATGCCTCATTATCTTCTTCTTCTACAACCACATTGTCTTGCATAACAACATCTTCCTGCATCACCACATTTTCATCATTACCAACTTGATGTGCATTACCTTGACTGCCTTCATCCTCACTTACTTCAAGATGAACAGGTTCATTATGTTCAGGATGGGTGGATCTTTGTCGATGGATGAACCGGCGCTCACGTGGCTGCCAATGGTAACCCATCATGGACAAGGTTCTGGCCAGAAACTGTTGTTCAGCAATAATATGAATATGACAAATATGTGGAATAGGAATGTCAAAGTGATTCAAAAAATTTGCCACAGCAGATGCATAACCAAGTGCCAGAAATTTGTTGGAGCTGTGAGTAGTGAACATCCTATAAGCAAAATAATAAGGCCAGTTAATTTTGATCTTATTCTTCAGGATATAGATGAGATGCACCTCTGCTTGTTCAACTCTTGAGTAGCCTCCTTTCTTAGGCCTCAAGATACGAGCAACAATCCACTGAAGAATACGTTCTTTAAATTTTAAATGACCGGTAGTGACACTCTTAGGAAATGCTTCACTTGCCACAAACTCAGCTGGATATGGTTTCCTCAACATTGAATTCAGAGCAGTTTTGAAATCATAGTCCTGAACAAAGGTTTTATCAGTAACCTTTGGGAGAGTGTCATCAGTGTCCAAAACAAACAATGTAGACCATACATCGTTTGTCACCTGAAATTCTGCATTATTTATAGAGAATCTAAATTCAGCCCCATGAAATTTGCCTTTCATCCCACAATAGAACAACTGAGTCAAATCTTCACTATACTTGTCATCACATTCTACAAATTCATTAAGATTTTGAAAATTTATGAGTTCAAAAATTTCAGGAATGTGAAAATCTGGACCCATCAGAGGATAAAACCCATGTTGTCTTATAACAACCCGGTTAGAGAATAATTCCCCAAAAGGAGTAGCTAGCCTTTCAGAAATTAAAGACTCAAAAGTTACCCTTTGTGAGGATGATGCTCTGGTTGGTGCTGGTTGTGAAGTTGATCCTCTTGTTCCCCTTGTACTAGGATTTCTTCGGGAAGCCATGGTTGAAAAAGAGTTTAAGAAAGATTATCACACTAGATTTTCGCAGAGATGGAAGAGGAGATGTGTGAAACACTTTGAAGACCTTGCAGCAGAAATATAGAGGATTTTCTCTTGGTGTTTTTTTTTTATTTCTAGGGTTTTGATGAGGATTTAGTGGAGAGTAATTGAGATTGATGAGGTTTAATGGATGAGGATAGGGAGAGACTGACCACAAAGACTAATGAGATGACATGCAAGAATCATAGATTAATGTGCAATGAGAATATGTAGGGAAAATGAGCAGCATTAGGTCGGCGCACAAGTTTCAGTAAAGAGGAAGTCTAAACGGTCACGTTATGCGTCGACCTGTGAATCTGTGCGTCGGCGCATGATTCTTGAATTTTTAAAAAAAATGTTGAACATGTGTTTATGCGCTATCCCAAAAGTTTTGTGGGTTAGCGCACGAATCTATGCGTAGACGTATGAACCTCTAAAAGTGAAATTTTGCAAAAAAAAATTTTGTTCCAACTAGATAAATGCACATATACACATACAAAACTAAACATTCACATGAATGATAAGTGCTCAAAATGAAATAAACATCAAGATTAGAGTAAGTAATATGGCACAAAATGTTGATAAACCTCTATAAGTTGGAACGATATTACCTTGAACATCATGACGGTAAGATCCCTCACATATGGCTAAATATCTCTTTGCATTGTTAGTTAAAGGAATAAACAAGCATATATATATATATGTGTGTGTGTGTGTGTGTGTGAAGATCACTATTCTAAAGGATATTATGCACGATCCGAGATATCGAGAATGCCAAGTTCCCTACGGATGTGAAAGAAAGGCTCTGTAGCTAATGGTTTTGTGAAAATATCAGCAAGTTGATTCTTAGTGTCAACATGCTCAAAGATAACATCACCTTTCTCTACATGATCCCTAAGAAAATGATGGCGTATTTCGATATGCTTGGTGCATGAATGTAGTACAGGGTTCTTAGTTAGATTAATCGCACTAGTGTTATCGCACAAAATTGGAATACGTTCAAGTTTTAAGTTGAAATCAAGTAATTGTTGTTTAAGCCATAAGACTTGAGCACAACAACTACCGGCGGCAACGTATTCTGCCTCGGCTGTTGACAAAGCAACGGAAACCTGTTTCTTGCTGTGCCAACTCACCAAGGAGTTTGCGAAAAAGTGACACGTGCCACTAGTACTTTTCCTATCCAACTTGCACCCGGCAAAGTCGGAGTCGGAGTAGCCAACTAAGGAACTAACACTACCTTTGGAATACCACAACCCATACTTTGGAGTATCAGAGAGGTATCGAAGTATGCGCTTAACTGCCTTCAGGTGGGATTCCTTGGGATGTGCCTGATACCTCACACACGTGTATACATTAAACATTATATCGGGACGTGATGCGGTAAGATAAAGGAGAGACCCTATCATACCTCGATACTTCTTTACCTCAACATCCTTACCCTTTTCGTCACGATCAAGATTAGCACTTGTAGGCATAGGAGTATCTATTGCTTTGCAATTCAGCATATCAAAACATTTTAGTAACTCAAGACAATATTTCGTTTGACTCACAAATGTGCCCTCTTCAAGTTGTTTGATTTGTAATCCGAGGAAATAGTTGAGCTCCCCCATCATGCTCATTTCAAACTCCCCTTGCATCAAACTAGAAAATTTCTTGACCAAGGTCATGTTAGTAGACCCAAATATAATATCGTCAACATAAATTTGTACCAAAATTAAGTGTTTTCCTTGACGTTTAATAAAGAGGGTTGTGTCAACCTTTCCTCTTGAATACCCTTGATCAAGTAGAAATTTTCTTAGACGTTCATACCAAGCCCTAGGGGCTTGTTTAAGTCAGTACAAAGCTCGCTTAAGTTTATAGACATGATCAGGATATTCGTGTGATTCAAAACCTGGAGGTTGGGCTACATAAACCTCTTCATTTATATATCCGTTAAGGAATGCACTTTTAACATCCATTTGGAATAATTTAAAGTTCTTTGTGCAAGCATAGGCAAGTAGAAGGCGTATGGCCTCGGGTCGGGCAGCCGGCGCATAAGTTTCCTTATAGTCAATTCCTTCCTCTTGGTTATAGCCTTGTGCTACAAGCCTAGCTTTGTTACGCTTTATTACTCCATTTTCATCAAGTTTATTCCTAAATACCCATCGGGTGCCTATTACTCGATGATCTCGCGGAGGGGGGACAAGGTTCCAAACCTCATTTCTCCAGAATTGATTTAGTTCATGTTCCATTGATAGATACCAATGCTCATCGAGTAACGCCTCCTTGGAGTTTTTAGGTTCAACTTGGGAGACGAAAACAGAGTAATAACAAAAGTTACTAAGTTTAGAGCGAGTAGTTACTCCCTTAGAGATATCACCGAGAATATTGTCAATTGGATGGTCTTTTGAAGACTTCCAAGCTGGAGGAAGTTCATCTTTATTAGCATGATGATCATCCTCACTTTTCACTGGTTGGTGATCCTTTTCCTCCTCAATACGCACTGCTTCAGGCTGATCAATTCCCTTATCAGTGTCCTTGAGTATGTCTTCAGTAGTTACACCTGCACCATGAAAAGAACTACCTTCTCCGACATTTCTCGGATAAGACTCGTCAAAAGTAACATGAACTGACTCTTCAACTACACGTAACCTCTTATTATAAATTCTATATGCTTTACTTGACTGAGAGTATCCAAGAAAAATACCCTCGTCAGCCTTGGCATCAAATTTGCCGAGAGTCTCTTTCCCATTGTTTAACACAAAGCATTTGCAACCAAATACATGAAGGTGAGAGATGTTTGGCTTACGCCCTTTTAAAAGCTCATACGGTGTCTTGTTTAGAATAGGCCGGATGAACACCCTATTCAAAACATAACAAGCCGTACTTATGGCGTCGGCCCAAAAGTATTTTGGTAATCCACTATCATTGATCATAGTCCTTCCAAGTTCTTCCAAAACTCTATTTTTACGTTCCACTATCCCATTTTGTTGAGGGGTACGTGGTGCGGAAAAATTATGATCAATTCCGTTGGAATCAAAAAATGCTTCAAATAAATGATTTTCAAACTCACCCCCATGGTCACTTCTGATTGACCCAATATTTGTGTTTAACTTGTTCTGAGATAACTTAGCAAATCGTTCAAAGGCCGAAAAGGTATCACTCTTATTCGCTAAGAAAATTGTCCAGCAAAACCTAGAAAAATCATCGACTATAACAAACCCATAATAGTTACCACCTAGGCTTTTAACCCTAGATGGTCCAAAGAGGTCCATATGGAGGAGCTCAAGGGGTCTCATAGTTGAAACAATGTTTTTAGATTTAAAAGAGATCCTTGTTTGCTTCCCCATTTGGCACGCATCACAAAGATGATCCTTTGTGAATTTAATTTTGGGCAAACCGATGACTAGGTCTTTAGAGACAATTTTGTTAAGCAAATCAAAGTTGATATGAGCCAAGCGTCTATGCCACAACCATGAATCTTCATTCATAGTGACTAAACACTTGTCTCCATCCAATGATACCTCGTTTAAGTCTAGCATATAGACGTTGTTCACCCTCAAGCCCTTAAACACATTCTTTTTGTCGCTATCTTCAACTACGCAACAATCCTTTGAAAAAGAGACTTTATAATTCTTGTCACATAGTTGACTAATGCTTAAAAGGTTGTGTCTAAGGCCTTCCACAAGAAGTACATCAGAGATAGTAGTAGATGAGGGGTTACCTATACTACCTTTACCAAGTATCTGTCCCTTGTTGTTATCTCCGTAGGTGACAAACCCCTTTTTCTTCGCCACAAAGTCGATGAAAAGAGATATGTCTCCGGTCATATGTCTTGAGTATCCACTATCCAGAACCCATCTTCCTTCGGTGGTCTCAAGGCTTTGTACCTACAAAAACAATCAAGGGAGAGTAGGTACCCAATTCTCATTGGGTCCTTTATGGTAAGTGAAACCAAGATTGCCCTTGGGCAACCATTGATAAATGCCGTTTGGAACAAGAAATCTTCGAAAGCGGCACTTAGCAATAGTATGACCGGGCTTGCAACAATATAAGCAATCACGATTCGTTTGGAGTTTACCTTTGCTATCACTATCTCGAATCACATACGTGTATTGTTGATACGGGTTATTCATTGTTTCACGATAATGTGATCGATCAATAGCAAACGTAATATTAGGCTTGAGAGCCTTGTCTAACTTGGCTTTGAGGGTTCTCACCTCTCTTTGCCAAATATGACAGGTATCACAGTCCCCAAACTTAAACCATGGATATTTATTCTCATCGATCTTAGTTTTTTATACATTCACCATGGAGTTTTTAAGATCTTCCAATTCCTTTTGGGAATCGGAAACCTTTTTCTCCAAATATGAAAAGATCTTTTTATTCGAAGCTAAGCATTGAAATGATTCCTTAGCTTCGTGGTGCAATGTATCAAAAGCTCTTTTTAATTCAGCATGAGACATATTTTGACAATTTTCATATTTAGAGTGTTTTACCTCTTTTGCTTTGTTGTGACGTGCCATAAGACAAAAGTTGACGGATTCACTTTCGTCACTTGAGGACTCATCTTTCTCCGACTCACTATCGCTTTCCCAAGCAATGTATGCTCGTCGAGACTTGTTGGACTTTTTGTTTGAGCGACTCTTGTCATTATCCTTATCTTTGTCTTTCTTTAGGGATGGACAATCCGGCTTGTAGTGCTCGGATTTTCCACAGTTGTAGCACGCCCCTTTTACCTTGCCATTTTTATTTCCTTCACTTCTAGATTGCTTTCTGAACTTGACTAGATTCCTATCCGAGTGTTGAATATCGTTCTTACGAACATATCTATTGTACCTCTTCACAAATAAGCTCATATCATCACCGGATTCTTCATCTTTGTCATTTTTGGCTTCATCATCACTTAGCTCTTGATGTGTGGACTTTGAACAAGAACCCTTAAGAGCTATCGACTTCTTCTCCGTATCTTTTGCCTTCTCTTTCTTTATACTCTTTTCATGTTTATCCAAGCTAATGAGCACTTGCTCATGCTCATTGAGTTTACTAAAGAGTGTTGTGAGGTCTAGTGTAGCAAGATCATTGGCCTCCTTGATAGCGATGACCTTCGGTTGCCATTCCCTGTTAAGACACCTCAGAATTTTGTTAGTAGAAACCTCATTTGGAATTGGTTTACCAAGAACATGCAATTTATTGATAATGTGAGTAAATCGTTTTTGCATATCCGCAATGGTTTCCCCTTACTTCATGTAAAACAAATCAAACTCTTGCATTAGTGTATTAATACGAGCCATCTTAACATCATTAGTGCCTTCGTGGGCTATTTGTAAAGCATCCCACATAGCTTTGGCCGTTTCACAATGGGAGACTCGATAATACTCATCAACTCCCAAGGAGGAAATGATCATATTACGAGCCTTCCAATCATAGCTGTACTTTTTCTTGTCCTCCTCAGTCCATTGAGCTTCGGGTTTAGGAACGACAACGCCTTCCGCGTTAGTCATAGTAATTTCCATGGGACCGTTTAAAATAACGTTCCAAACCTTCCGATTTATGGAATTAATATGGACGCGCATACAATCCTTCCAGTAGCTGTAGTTTTCACCTGTAAAAACTGGAGCTCTATTATAAGCCCCCTTAGGTTCATTCGGCATGATCCAAGAAGTTTTACCGAAGCACCAGAATAAACCGGAGCTCGTGATACCACTTGTTAGACGACGACTATGGATCTAGAAGGGGGGTTGAATAGATCCCTTGAGTTTTACACGCAAATGGTCTACAAAAATTCTGTTTTAAAAAATTGTTTAACGAAAGCTACCACTGGATAGAACGTCTACAACGAACCTTCTACCGAAAGGATCGGATATGCACGAATATATCACGGATGAGTACGGAAGAGAAAAATTCAGTTTTGAATACTACACTTAAAAAATGCAGACAACAAATTATCACTTGCTTGATGTTTATTCCAATCCAATGAGGTAAAGTGATAAGCAATTTAAAGCAATGTGTTCGAATTTTTCTTTGAAACAAATTATCAAACACCTAGTGTGCGTTAACACACTATGTGCAGAATTTCTATGGAGAATAATGTACAGCTGCTCTAAAACACAATTCAATGAATTGTATCGATTTAACAAAACAATTTATCAGCGTACAATTACTCTACGACAGAAATTTCAATAACTTGCTACTTCACAAATTCGAACAATACTGAAATGTAAAAGAGTTAAGGGAAAGAGAGAACAAAAGAGATTTGATTAGGCAGTTCCCAAATCGTCCTCGCTTTGGGTACGTCTGCCCCCAACTCCACAAAAGGAATTGAGATATATATATATATATATATATATATATATATATGTAGCTGTTGCAAATTGTTTATTACAAGAGAAAACTATGAACATTCAAACCCCGAACGTCTTCGATCGTTGATGCAGAATTTTCTCTTCCCTTGATTCAAGATGAATCAAGTGCTCCGAATATGGTTGATTCAATTACCGTCCCACACTACTAAACCGAAAGAAACCACCGTTCTTCAGTTACCTTCACTCGGTCAATTGAAATCTTCCAAGAATTCAAACCCAAACCTTCTTCTACAATCCTCTGATTACAGCTACTAAACCGAAACAGTTGCGCCAATTTCCGGTTACCTTCGCCCAGCCGAATCCCTATAGAAATAACAGTTTGTGCAAAAACCCCCAAAATCTATTCGATTCTTGGAGGACAAACCCAACTGGTTTGATTCAAGAAACACCTGCCAAACTCTCAACCCAGAAGATGAAGATCACACTTCCTAAATTCTGAACGTTATCACTTCGATCAATGGGCGACACAAACAAAGATGATTATGTGTGATTGTTTGTTTACACAATGAAGAAGATGAAGATGAAGAGAGAAATGACATATATCTTTCACGTTTCTTGTTATTATGAAAAATGAAGACCAAAACTATTTATATGAAAAATATGACCAACAAAAATAATAACAGAAAAATAACAGAAAAGAAATTAAGTGAAAAAATGCAGAAATAAAGGTCATGCGTCGACCTCCAGTATCCATGCGTCGACGCATAAGATAAGAATTTTGTGTCCACAGATTTGTGCGCTTACCCGCAAGTTTTGGAGGTTAGCGCATGAATTCTGGGGTTAGTGCATGAACTTAAGGGTCAGCACATGAAGTGCAAATTTTCAGGAAATTCAATTTTTCTGAGCATTTTTACCAGACCAAGGTCAAACATACATGCTAGACACTACTAAAACAATAGTGGACCTTTATTTTTGGAGAGAACAAGATCCTATGCATCTAGACACATGACCAATAACGGTAAGACGCTATATGCCCGACACGTGAAGTGATACCGCTCAACTTACAATCTAATATGTTTGTTGACATCATTAAAACAAGAAAGCTAGAAGGATATCCCTCACATCATATGGATCATCCAATTGATAAAGTTATTGGTGATATTAGTCAAGGCGTTGCAACAAGATTAAATCTCAAAGATGCATGCTTGAATATGGCGTTTGTCTCACAAATTGAACCTTCCAAAGTTGATGAAGCCTTAGGAGACGACCAATGGATAATTGCCATGCAAGAAGAGTTAAACCAATTCAAAAGGAATCAAGTTTGGGAACTTGTCCCTAGACCAAGTGACAAACACATCATCGGTACCAAATGGGTGTTTAAGAACAAACTTGAAGATAATGGAATAATTGTTCGTAATAAGTCAAGATTGGTGGCTCAAGGATATAATCAAGAGGAAGGCATTGATTTTGAAGAAACTTTCGCTCCGGTTGCAAGGTTAGAAGCTATCCGTTGATTACTTGCTTATGCATGTTCTTTAAATTTTTAGATATACCAAATGGATGTCAAGAGCGCATTCTTGAATGGCTTCATAAATGAAGAAGTCTATGTCAAACAACCCTCGGGCTTTGAAGACTTCAAGAATCCTTCACATGTCTTTAAGTTGAAGAAAGCTCTTTATGATTTAAAGCAAGCACCAAGAGCATGGTATGATCTTCTAAGCAACTTTCTTTGTGAAAAGGGATTTGTAAAAGGCAAAGTTGACAAGACATTGTTCATTAAGAAAGTAAAAGGTAATACTTTGTTGGTTCAAGTCTATGTCAACGACATCATATTCGGGTCAACGAACAAAGATCTTTGTGAAGAATTTTCATTGATGATGCAAGGAGAATTTGAGATGTCTATGATGGGTAAGATGAATTACTTTCTTGGACTTCAAATTAAGCAACTAAAGGGTGGTATCTTCATCAATCAAACCAAGTACTACAAAGAGTTGTTAAAAAGATTCAATATAGATGGTTGCAAGGCAATAACTACTCCAATGGGATCCGAAAATTATATTGATCAAGACGAATCGGGTGTTCTAATTGATATAACAAAATATCGAGGTATGATCGGCTCTTTATTATATCTAACCGCTAGTCGACCTGATATTATGTTTAGTGTATGTTTGTGTGCACGATTTCAAGCTTGTCCGAAGGAATCTCATCTCACAGCAGTGAAGAGGATAATGAAGTATCTTAAAGGAACATCAAATGTCGGCTTATGGTATCCAAAAGGTAGTATATGTGACTTAGTTGGTTATTCTGACACGGATTATGCAGGATATAAAACTGATAGAAAAAGCACAAGTGGAACATGTAACATACTAGGAAATGCATTAGTATCGTGGGCATGCATGAAACAAGCATGTGTTGCTCTTAGGACGACCGAAGCAGAGTACATAGCGGCGGGTAGTTGTTGTACGCAAATTCTTTGGCTCAAGCAACAACTTCTTGATTATGGACTCAATCTCGGATGCATCCCTCTACGGTGTGACAACACAAGTGCAATTAATATTACAAAGAATCCAGTCATGCATTCCCGTACAAAGCATATAGACATTCGACATCATTTTCTACGTGATCATGTGCTAAAAGGTGATGTTGAAGTCTCATTTGTGGATACACATAATCAATTCGCGGACATTTTCACAAAACCACTCGCAAAAGAAGCATTTTACAAGATTCGAAGGGAACTTGGCATTTTAGATGAAGGTGATGTGTAAATCTTCAATAATTATTCATTATATTCTATAATGAAGTCAAGGTACACAAATTCTTAAATTTTAAATTTTTGCAACTTTTCTTTAAAATGTGTTTTATGTGAAATATATATATATATATATATATATATATATATATATATATATATATATATATATATATATTTGCTTTTCTTAATTTTTCATGAACTTAAGTAAATTTTTATGACATGAGTGTTTTACTCAAAGATGCATAATAATATGTTATAACATGTCAAAACAAAATTTTTTGGAAAATTCTGACCTTTTTGGAGTTATGAAGCTTCTGTTTTTCTGTGTTTGCATAAGGTACCCTATATTAAGTAACCGATTACCCTTTGAAATTTTCCAGCTTCTGTGCTCATTTTACACTAAGTAACCAGTTACCACTGACACTATCAGAAAAAATTAATTCTTTTTATTACGTTTTCTTTATGCTCACATGTGATAAATGCTATTTTTTCTTTTGTGAATGTCTTAAGTGCTTATTTGTTAAGTTCATTGCATTATCTCTTCAAAGCTACACTTCTTCTTCTACTCTTCAAACTTCCTCTATTAACCACAATAACTCCATTCAAAGAAGAAATTCAAAGAGAAATTAAAACCCACTCACTTATTACTCCTTATAAACACCAAATCCTACTAACACTCATCACCAAACTCGTCTCCTCTCCTAATCCAAAAATCCCTCATCAAACCCTAACTTTAAAGCTCCTTCACAAGCTCATTCAATGGCTCCAAAACAAGATAAGGGAAAGAAGAAGATAGATGAAGGAAGCTTTGATCCTATAGAAGAACAACATGCAGCTATTGTCAAATCTAGGAGATTGGATTTTGCTGTTCGGACTCGTCCCCTAATGGCGGTAAAGTACATAAATTTCAAAGCTTTTCCTAGTCATAGCTTTTCTTTTCGTACTTTGTTAAAGGATTCTGGTGTGAAAGACCTAGTTGCTGAGAAAGGTCCATATTATCCGGATTTGGTTACGGAATTTTTCTCTACCTTATTTTTTACTAAAGATATTTTTGGAGATCCTGTGATAAATGTCGTGGTTAAGAAAGTCAATATCCGTATGGATTTAGCTGATTTGGGAGAATGTTTAGGAATTCCATCAAAAGGGGAAGAACTACGTCACGGTGTTCTTCCTTCCACTGATGTCTGGAAAAACTTTGATAGTTTGGATTATTTTGTTTCAATTTCTAGAGGCACTCTTGAGGATGTCATGAGTAAGAAACACAAAATTCATCAAGGGTTGTGAAGTATGCCAATCTCTTAACAGTTAGTGATAGGATGCTTCACTACGTCCTAGTGTATATTCTGGTTCCAAAACATTCCAACCATTCACAAGTAAGTGAATTAGAGATGGAACTCATAAGAGCTATGAAGATGAACATGGAAATAAATTGGGCATATGTCATTTTGCATAACATGAGGCACCAACTCTCTCTAAGTGGTGGACTTCCCTACGCTAGAATCATTTCAAGAATTTTGGAGTATAATGAGGTGTTACTTCTAAGAGAGCCAAGGACCAACATGGTTGCTAAAGTGTGTGAAATTAATGCTACAACCGCTACCAAGAACACCAGAATCATTATTTCTCCAAATGGAATCTTCCGCTACAAGGATGAACTTGCTCCTCAAAATCCACAACAAATCGCGGAAGGTGGTGTCTCAAATGATTTCCTCTATTCTGAAATCCGTCTCATAAAGGAAACCATGGAACGTAATCATCGTGAAACAACTCGTGGAATCAATGCGCTTAAGAAGCTTTTTTGGTCTATGAACCAATCCCACGTTGTTATTGAAGAAAGTGAAGAGGAAGAAAATGAAGAAGGAGAAGATGGTGAAGGTGAAGAGGAGGATGGAGACCAAATGTCCGAGAGCGATTAGACTTATGTTATGTTATTGCATGATTTTCTATTTTTATTCTAGTATGTTTACATTCTTACTTTAAGACCTTTTGATGTTAAGCACTCTATGTTTCATTCTATTCGTACTATGTTATGAGTATTGGTTGTTTCGGGTTAATTCTTGTGTGATGTTATGTTTTATGTGTATGTGATCTATGTTTCTTTTCACATATTATTCATGTTCATTCTATTGTTTATTTTATGAACACTTGATTTTCAACTATCTTTTCCCATCCTTTTTGTTAATAACAAAGGGGGAGAAGAATTAGTGTTATTTTTTGCATTTCTCTAACAAAAATTGCAGATTTCAAAAGCTCTTTCAAATATTGGATTAAGGGGGAGCATCTATCTAAGGGGAGCTTGTTAGAGAAATCAAGGTTGAATCAAATTTCCAAAGATTGTTTGTCATCATAAAAAAGGGGGAGAATGTGAAGACATGGCTTCTCAAAGGTTTTAATGATGACACACCTTCTACAAAGAATCTCTATAAAGTCAAGATGGATTAACAAAAAAGATTGATCAAGTCTCTTGCTCAAGAATCAAGTCTCAACAATTATCAAGGCATTATGAACTTTATGAAGAATGGATTGCTCAAGAGAATAGGTATAACACTTAACCTCTATGCAATCATACAAGTGTTCATAATATTCCTCTTTTATGCCATGATCATTAGAAACAAGTTTTGTTGCATAGAAAATGTTTTTCACCTCTGTTTTTAAGTTTTTTTTTTTCTGTTCTGGGCTAGAGTAACCAATTACTCTATATAAGGTAACCGGTTACCCTTTGAAAACTTTCAAAAAAATTTAACGTTATAGGCAAGTAACCGGTTACCCATTATAGAGTAACCGGTTACCACTGGAGCAGTGGCCAGAATGTGTTGCACCTTTTCACTGAAACTTTCTAATTTTTCTTCTGATCAATCATGTGAATTATACCCATTTGTAGAGGTATCATAGGCATATTTAAACACCATTTTGTTAGATTTTAAACTCACCTCCTTACATAATTTCAAATCAAATTACTCATATTCTTTAAAACTCCAAATTTTCTCTAAGTGTTCTTCTAGAATTTTTCTAAGAGTGAAACTTTGCATAAACCTTCATATTAAGCATCATAGTTTTATTGCATACAAAGAATACTTTTATAATTGTCTTGAGAATTGAGTGTTACAAAGGAGAAGATCAATCTTGTGATTGATAAGTATCAAAATTCCATCTTTCACTTATATACAAAAATTCAGAATTACATCGTTGTATCAAATCTTATTTTCCAGGATTGTTAGAATTAAGATTACTTGGTTTTGTAATCCTTGTTATCCGGATTGTGGATACAAGAGGTCCATTGTGAGAGGTTGGTTCTCGGTTGGACTTTAAACTTGTAAAATCCAAGAGGATTGTTCTTGGTAGTGTGTTAGAGTCTAGTATAGAAAGACTAGGTAGTCTTGTCTAAGATCTAACATTTTAGTGAAATCTCTTTCATCTCGACCTGTGAGGGGAACCAGTATACTTCCTGGTGTTCTTTACTTTCTGCAAGTTACAGCTTTTCATCACTTAGAAATCATTAGGAAAGTAAAACAAGAAAAACCGTTAAAAATCCATAAAAATTGTCTAAGTACCTAATTCACTCCCTCTTAGGCACACTTATAACTTATATAGGGTTTAAAAGTTAAACGCAAAAATACCATTCAATCGATTGTAGGCTTTACATCAACCGATTGATGACTTCCAAAATTTCAATTTTGTTAGGCAGTAGCAAATAAGAAATCCATTGCACAAATTGATCCATCGATTGCACCTTCTAAAAAAATGATTTTTTACCTTTTAAAAGACGTATCTTGAAGGATAATCATGCATGAATGTTTGAGAAACTTAGAATGGTTTTGATGAAAATATTTCGAGTGCATAAAGCTTATATACACATGAATTGCCATTGTACCACCTTATTTTATTATCCAATCCTTTAATTTCCATAATATCCAAAGCTTGTACAATCTTTGATACTCGATTCCAAAACTTTTTTTCTTTGATATTTCTTTTATGATAAGCTTTTGTCTTCATAAAAAATAAGCTAAGATAGATGACGAACATCTTCTTCACAACCTCCCCCTTTTTTATAATGACAAAATACATTGATGGGAATTTTTTGCTTGACACTTTATTGATCCCCGTATCTTGCATATCTCCACCTTTATTTTTCAATTTACGTTTTGTCTTTGGTATACTGAAAAATAATAAAAACAACAATCTTTTCTCCCCCCTTTTGACATTATCAAAAAGAAAAAGAGTAAAATCCAAAGAAATATGATATAAGGGAAATGATTCAACATACATAAAATTACTTATTTTCTTCATAATAATTTTATCGTCTCAATGATGACATCAATGTTGATGTTCTTCAAATCATCTTTAATTAAATGAAACTTTAATCCTACCATGTCATATTGTCTCGTGTCTTAAAAAATCAATCTTAATTTGACAATATTAGCATATGATCTTCAAGTATCTACAAAAACAATTAATAGTACTTTCTAGGTACCCAATATTATTTGGATCTTCTTGGGTTAATTCATTTTCTTACCCATGCATACTCACCATGAGGAACACCATAATTTCATATGTAGCAAACATTAGGAGTATGGCCTTTTGTATTACAATAAAAGCATGTAGGTCTAAAAACATAATTCATTTTATAGACATAAGAATTATTTCTAATATAAGTCCTTTTGGGATGAATTACACCATGCACTTTCTTTGGTTCCACATTGTTGAATTTATTGCTAGTAGCCTTAACAAAGATAGTTTTACTTTTACTTGTTTGTCAAATTTGGAGAAACCAAATCCACATTTATCATTTGAGTATCTTTGTCTACTTAGCACATTTTCCAAACCAATTTGACCCTTTTCATATTTCTTTATCACTTTGTTTAATTCAAAAATTTAGGTTCAAGAGATTGACTTTTATTACATGCTATATTTTTGACTTGGTCTAATTCTATTTTCATGACATTAGCCTTACTTTCTATAGATAAAAAGTTAAGGGAAATATAGGAACACTAATAGTTATATAGGTTCGTTCAAACAAGAAAATAATTTAATCCTCTCCCTAAGAATTGATCTTGAGAGTATCCAATAAACTTTGAGAGTTTTTAGTAGGTAATACTCACAAACCCCCTAATACAAGGAAAAATGGTTGACTTTCAACCTAAATAACAAGACTCTGGAATTTGGCAGTTTGAGTCTTCCCTTCAAAATGGTGGATTGAAGCGGTTAGTCATCTTTTCATAAACGGTAGATCGAAGTAGTTAGTCTTCTTTCTATAAGAATATTGGATCAGTTAGTCTTCAAGCTTCTAAACAAACTTTGTAAGCTTTTACCACGGGTTGAGCTCGCAAATCTTTAAAAATTGGTTTTACACGGGCTAACCAATAACTTGAGAGATTTTAATATCGGGCTAATCTTGAACCTTATCCAAGCTTTTATCACAGGCTAAGGTAACCTAACCTTAGTTTTACACGAGCTAACCAAGAACTTAGTGAGATTTTATCACAGGTTGATCTCGAACATATCAAGCTTTTAATTATGGGGTGAGCTTGAACCAAAACAAGGGTTTGATCACACAATCCCCAAAACAAAAAACTTTTACGAGTTTAGCTTCTAATCCAAACAAATCCTAAATAGATATTATTCAACCAAGGTGTATACAAAATATTCTCTTGGTGAATTTTAAAATTCTACTCTTCCAGAATTACAAATTATCTTGACTCACAAAAGGACTTTCTCGCATAAGAACTTTCACTAAAAAATTAGTGAGAAAAAGTAAAAGGAAAAATTTAGAGAGAGAGAGAGAAAGGGAGAGAGAGAGAGAGTGTGTGTGTGTGTGTGTTAGAAGTGTCAAAACACGATTCTGGATGAAATGAAATGAGGGAACAAACCTCTATTTATAGGCTAGAGGTTGGCTAAAATAGAAAATTGATTTTGATGCCTTTTAAGACAATCTAATCGATCATAACCTAATGCTACTCAATTATAATCTCCTATGGTAATCGATTACCTATTCCAAAAAGAAAAGAAAGGATATCTAGCCGTCGTACATCATTAAGATGTTGTCATAATTGCTTAGAGCTCAATTTTGAACTGATATAATCGATTAGACAAATGCTCCAGTCGATTAGAAAAGGCAAAACTTCGCCCATAGTAATTCTAACTGCTCTCAATTCATCGCACACAACTTTAAGACATTTTAGAAAATATTTTCTTGAGAAAAATCAGTTTAAAAATAAGTTTTACTGTGTGTGTGTTTTTTAGCCATGTACATTTACGAGAATGCCATTTTGCTTTACACAATATTCACTCAGACTAAGGAAGGGCTTTACACTTGCTTGAGTTTATATGAGATGAGGCTTGAGCTTATATTTCATTTGGTTGCCATCATCGGATAGTTAAATCCATCAAACCCTAATATTTAGGTTTGCATCTTCATCCACATAATCACTTATGCTTGAATTGATAGAAGACATTAGAGTCATCATCAATTAGTTGTCATCATCAAAAGTTCAACAAAATTTGTTGTCCTTAAAAAGCATATCACTTGCAAAATAAGGTTCCACGTGACTGTCTGATGTAATGGTGGCCTAGGTCAGTTTTAGAGGGAGCCCATGGCGGGTGCTAATTATTTTTGTCAAAATTATAATGAGTGACAACCCTTAATGGTGTATGATTTTCTGATGGTTTTAGAGATGTTCCGGTGTTAAAACAAGTTCACATAAGGATGTTGAAAACCTATGTAATTAGGTGATTTCTAAGTGAATTGAATGTCCTTCTCAAACACTGATTGAGATATTTACAAATATTGATTGTGCCTGGATCCTAGAGTTCATGGGATGAGTATTTTGCTCTTCGTAAGAGCATGGATAAGTTATTTCCCCTATTATTCAAGAGATCGTGGCTTTCTCTTTGACTGAGCTTCCATGCCGTTAGTGCTTTTGGACACTTCAATCCCTACGTTTCGCGAGTGGCAACAAGTAGTTTTATCCAAGCCCATAAGACGAGTGACTTGATCAAATGGTTGATGCTACATATAATGGGTGCATATTGTGATAAATAGGCACATATTACGATAAATGGAATGATGCCTGCCCTTGATGAATCTCGTGTTAGACCATCTAAATTCCTTATAAATATATTAGTACATAAGACTAAAATGAAATTTAAAATGATTCAATTTACAAACTAATCACAACAAAATTAAATGTCTT
Source organism: Lathyrus tuberosus (assembly GCA_022829125.1). Classification (NCBI taxonomy): domain Eukaryota; kingdom Viridiplantae; phylum Streptophyta; class Magnoliopsida; order Fabales; family Fabaceae; genus Lathyrus; species Lathyrus tuberosus. The sequence continues at coordinate 627,546 of JALAZF010000152.1, read as the reverse complement.
TTGGATCTAGTTATTTTTAAAAAGTACTTTAAAGTAAATATATTTTACCAAATTATGTTTCCAATATTAAACAAACCTAAATATTAAATACAGTCACATGATTAATTAAGTTTGTCCTGGATTAATTAGTTGAAAAACTAGTCAGTAAAATTAATGCTCTATAAGATCCAAATTATAACAAAATTATTGTTTTGCAGCATTGTAGTTTTATTTTTCCATAGTATTTTTATTTGTAGAAATATTTTCTAGCCTTAAATATTTTTTATTTTGAAGCAAACGAATGATATGATGCATCAACCTAATGAGTAGACTGTTAACTGATTGTCAAATCCATTTAATTTAATATCTCAACCAGTAATAGTATAGTCTCAAATTAATTGCAAATTTAAAGCCTGACTTTTATTTAATCATCTATCTTATCACGATATTAATAGTGATTAAAGTGGTGATTCACAATTGAATTTGGTAAAAAGGATTATGATTTGATCTTCCCTAATTACAATCGAAAAGAATTAAAATTATTTAATGTCAGAACTCACCACGAATCAGATTTTAATTGATCTAGTGAACAAAATATCAGTGATGGAAAAAAAAGTGATTCAATATAAAATTAGTTCTAATAATTTTGTAACAAGATGTTATGCAAAAGCAACAATTTTCTCCAGAAGTAGAAACCAACAAAAACAAAATTATCTTTCCGCGTGGTTTCTCAAGTCAATTCCATTCAATGGGAACATTGTTCTTTTTTTTTTTTAATAATTTTGAATTCGTCAAAGGAGTTTTTTTTTTTTTCAATCTTGATATTTATGCGTTTGAATTGGTCTAAAAATAAAATAAGAGGTCATAAATTAAACATCAATATTCAAAATATATGAATAAAATAGAGAATAATACTTGTATGAGATTAATTGGAATACACTGTCAGTGTAAAACTATTTTACACTGACATCCAATTAGAATGAATCATTTTGACACATAATTAAGAAATTAAAATAAAAATAAATAAATTATAATTAAACTATTTTAATAACCACTTCTTTCATGTTTTTCTCTTATCATGTGTTAAAATAATTCATTCTAATTGGATGTCAGTGTAAAGTTGTTTTACACTGACAGTGTATTCCAATTAATCTTTACTTGTATTACTAAAATGTTTTTATTATGTGATAATATTAAATTTTAAATTTCAATGAGAAAAATATCAAATTTAAAATAATGCAAGCAGTATTAATTCAATTTATAATTAAAAATAAATTAATGATAGTAAAAGTAAATAATAATAATTTATTTTAAAACTTTTTTGAAGTAGGAATCAAAAGAATATATCATACAATTATTTTTATATATTAAGAATACAAATTAAGAATTAATAAATTTTTAATTAAAAAATTATTACAATATATAAATATCAATAACTTGTTATATTAATATATAAATATAAACAAATATTATTGATAAACATATACCAACAATTTACATTCATTTAATTCCAATATTAAATATTTATATATTTTTGGATCTACACACAATTCAAAAAGTACATATAAAAAATAAAACAATCTTTATGAGCATTATTATATAAACACAACTATTATGATAATGAATGTATGTTAGATTTGAGGTGAGGAAAAAATTCAAATTAAATTACCTTATCATAATAAGATGTAAGTGTTAATTTGTGTGTTTAAATATCTTTTTTTAATCTATAGTTTTTATGTCAAAATAATAATCTTTCTATTCTAAATTATATGACACATTTTTTTTCACTACAACAAAAATGAGTTTAAGCAACGGCAAAAAGCCGTGGCCAAATGTATAAAAACCGTAGTCGCAGAATATGCTACGGTTATTTAGGCGTGGAATTTGCGGCCGTTGCCTATAATAAGCAACGGTTTTTGCACTTTAGCCCACGAATGAGAAAACGTGTCGCCTAAAGTATGTGAATAGGGCACGGTTTCTGAATTAATTTTAGAGCGCGGTTTTAAATAGAGCACATGTGTAAAACCGTAGCCTATTCAATACATCACATCTTTACAAATTACAACCGTAGTCTATTCATAAGACCAGAATTCAAATATCACATTCTAGTCCACATTTTTTTGTTTGAATATTGACAATTATAAATTTCTTAAAAGTGATTATGTTAAAATACTATGATTCAATTTTGCTATTTACATTAGAGAACTTTTTATTACAAAATAAAATAGCATATAAAACTAAACTCTATTTAAAACTAAATATAAAATCTTAAAATTCTAACGAAGTTTTTTTTTTTCAAAGCTTCCATGTATTCTATTCATAAGACCACAATTCAAATATCATATTCTAGTCCACATTTTTTGTTTGAATATTAATAGTTTTAAATTTCTTAAAAGTGATTATGATAAAATTTTATGATTCAATTTTGCCATTTACATTGAAGAATTTTTTATTACAATATAATACAACATATAAAACTAAACTCTATTTAAAACTAAATATACAATCTTAAAATTTTAACAAAGTTTTTTTTCAAAGCTTCCAAGTATTCCCATATACATATTGAGGCAATCCTCTAATATCATTTCTTCAGTCTTCCATTTTAAATTAAAATCAATGCACCTGCCCTACAAATTTAAATCAAACACATATAATAATGTTAGAGTCAAAACTATGCGTAGTGACAAGAAGAAAAACAATGATATTTAATAATCGAACAGAAACATTAGTTACATATCAATCAGAATGCAATATTCAGGAAGTAATTGACTTGATAAAACATCATTTACAAAAAAGATCTAGATAGAGATGATATAATAGGGAAAGGATATGAATTATCAATGACTTGTATATTTAAAACAAAGACATGACTCTACAAAAAATGTATCTAGAATTTTAAAAATTGGTCCCGACCATGAAAACGGCTGCGAAAAAATGGTTTTGGCAATATCAATATTGTTATCGCCATTTTTATAAAGAACAAACTATGATTAATTCACACCGCGAGGACCACATTCAGTGTCACGATACCTGTACCGAAAATCGTGAAAGTCTTTACGTGACCGCGACCGTTTTTTAAAATCCAACATGTATCCACAATTATAATCTTAATCATTAGAAGCCTAAAGACATTCGCAAAACCAGGATCAACCATATTTAGAGGCACTTAGAGCAATGATTGCCTTTAATTTAATTACTAGGACAAAATTTTAATCAAATAGATAGAACTGGAAAATCCTTGTTTACTAAGAAAGAGGACACAACTAATTTAATTTAACACATAAAAAGCTTATACCATTAAACTAACTTCATTTGAGCACATTTTTTTAAACAAGAATAAGTAGTGTTACTACAAACATACATTTATGAATAAGTAGAGACAATGTTTCTTCAAACAAAAGTGACAGCAAACTAAAGATATAAAACCTGATGTGTCGCGTCCTCCTTCATCTTCCAGTTTTAAACTAGTAAAATTTCCAAAGAAAGCCTACCCAAACAAGTTACTCATTAGTAATTTGTATAACTTTATAAAAACAGTATTAAATTGTATGCATTTTAAATGCTAAATGTTGGTATCCATCAATAGAATTTAGAAAATATTTGTCTCAAAATAATTAACATTTTTTTAAAAATATATCTGTCTCAAAATAATTAACATTTTTTTAAAAATATATCTGTCTCAAAATAATTAACATTGTTTTGTATAATATTAATTTTTGTTTTACATTTTTTTTGGATATAGTCAATTAATATCATCAACTAGTAAAAATGTTCAAAACATTAAAGTAAAGTTTGATATAACAATATGATAAAAAAAAAAAAATTTGGTTGTCAGCATGGTGCATATGTTCGTGATTTCTTCTAACTATTTTTAGTAATGGTTTAGGCTATTATAACTCGTCGATTAAATATCATATTAGTTTTAGATATTACTTTATGATTCTTTAATTTTTTGTTGATACAATTTTCTTTGTTTGGCGTCTTGCTTGAATACCTTTGATCAACACGGATCACATACAAACAATAGTTTCTCAAAAGTATTGTTAGATATATTTTGGCGGATAAAAGTATATGTAAAAAAAAACACTTGTAAATTTTTTTTGACTGAAACACAAGAAAAAAAGATTACACTTAGGCTAATTAATGTTTTGATGTACGAATAGGTACTAAACAATTTTTAAAGTTGTCTCAAATAAAATTGTCAAATATGAAAAATATATTTAAATAATAAATACATTTTTATATCATTTGTATTTGATACTTTTGGCTTTCTAATAACAAAGACACTTAATCTCTTATAGAAAATTTAAAAACTCTTGCATAAAAATGATGTATCTCTTTGAACAAAATATATAATTTTTTAATGATTAATTTTGTAATTCAAAAGGAAGTAGCGGTGCACTATGCACTTTGGTATCCGCTTATCCTTTATATATATATATATATATATATATATATATATATATATATATATATAGATAGTAGCGTCTAGACGGGCACGTGACAGACACGTGGCACTCACGTGCCCGTCTGTCCGCTTTTTATAATACGCAAGCGAATAAAAATATTAACGGTATTTTTTTAATATTTATTTTTTATTTTAGTTTAAAATATTTTTAAAATAAAAAAAAATTGAATGAAATAAGTGTACAAACCACCATAAAACGGTTAGTAAAAGAGAAGTTGATATTTTAAAAATAAAAACTGAAAAAGGCATAATTGGAACAAAAATAAGTTACACCAAAATCAAGTTTTCCCTTTATATATATATATATATATATATATATATATATGTATATATATATATATATATAGTCGAAATGAATATTATTTGATTTCATTGTCTATAATAAAACCATGGTCCAAAAGTCACAATACAATGATGACCCACATTGTAGAAAACTCTTTATGTTTGCCAAGTCAAATTTTATCTCATTTCCACTCAACTTAATTATATTTATAGCACTATATATATATATATATATATATATATATCATATATCTTCCTCTTAATCCCATCTTCTCCAACCAACCTCCTCTGTCTATTATTATCTAACACTCACCTTCATCACTCCACTCACTATTCACTAATATGGAAAGCACCACTAAGAGGAAACGTGTTCATCTCATCAATAAACTAATCCAAGGAAAAGAGCTAGCAAAACAACTCAGTAATCATATGGTTTTATCATCCCATGAAACCAATGAATTCTTGCTTGACAAAATAATTTCAACCTATCAGACAGCACTTTCTATGTTAAATGTGGGAGTTGAAACTAAACCCATCATTGATGAACACATCAAACACCGTGAGCTTAAGCACAAAGCTCTAATCAAGAAAAGGTAATTAATGTCTAATTATTTATCTTATTATAGAAATCAATATATTTTTTTAGTAAATTCACATTACCTTAATTGACACTCATAATAATTTGAATTTGTGGGGGTGCAGAAAGAGTATGCCAAGGTGGAAAGAGCAAGTGAAGATTTGCACAAACACAGGATTATTTAAAGGGTCTTTAGATGATGAATATAGCTGGAGAAAATATGGTCAAAAAGATATTCTTGGAACTAAGTTTCCAAGGTTAGGACCTTTCAATTTTTCAATTTCATTTATTTTTTTTAGATTAAAATCGGATATCCTCCACATGTAACTTTAAAGATTAATCCCTCGAGCTGGAAATGACTATAATGAATTGCTCTCTCTCAAGAGTATTTAACACTTCTGTGTGCTCAAAACTAAGTTCGAACTCAAGAACTATCGTTATCGTTAAGCTGAAAGAGATCAATTATTGTCTCATCGAAATGCTATATTTATGTTACTCATTTCTTTTAACTTCCTGTTTACAAATTATAAAAGTTTGTAAAAAAATATTATGAAAAAAAATCTAAAATCTAGTAGTGGTCTGGATTGCAGGGGATATTACAGATGCACACATAGAAATAGACAAGGATGTTTAGCAACAAAGCAAATTCAAAGATCAGATGAAGATCCAACAATAATTGAGGTTACTTACAGAGGAAGACACACATGTTCTCAATCTAAGCCTTCAAAAAAGGAATTTCCCTCAAAATTAGATAAAAAGAAACACCACAATGATCAAAAGAATCAACTACAAACCCAAGAGGCTAATTTCACTTCAAAAGAAGAACTTGATGAACCCAAAGAGGATATTTTCCATTGGTTTTCATTTCCTTCTCTATCAGAAAATGAGACAATGATGGAAAGTTTTTCTGATGCATTCATATCACCAGAAACATCTGAATCAAACTTTTTTGGTTTGTCAGAATACCATTTTGGGTATAATGCACAAACTTCAGAATCTGATATGAATGAGACAGTTTCAGCCACAACTTCAGAAACCAATTCAACAATACTTGATTTGGATATCTTGCTACATAGAGGGACTTTTGACACTGATTTCCCTTTCAACACACCTGAATAAATTTTCACCTCAATATTTAAGATAACCCATCCTTCTAGCACATTTGATACATTCACCCAATATCATCTTAGCATCATATTTATGTACAAATCCTTTGTCACATAGTTTTGTTGACCCCCATTTCATACCCCTTTTGGGTTCATCTGCATATCTGAAATGTAATTTTCAAGTAAAAATTATAAACAATTTTAAAGTAATAAAAAACTTGAATTTGTGTTTTCTAAGACTTTACAATAAATATTCAATTTTGATTTAATCGTGAATCAACTAATCAGGATCAAGCTAATCAACGAACTGGCCAATTCACCATTTAACAGATTTAACAGACATTCAATCCGATTTTTAAAATATTGATTTGAACCAACCCGTACTGCTAGTCCTTTTTTGCTAGCTCTTTTGAAAGCAAGCGAGATTATAATGAAGAACAAATAACCACTTACTCTTGATTAACAGTGAGTTCCGGATAATGAACAACGTAATGATCAGCGATCTCTTTTAACGAAACATAAGAACTAGCACATAAGAATCTTCCATTGATTGAGCTTATTTCCATGCAGAATATAAGAGCTTCACAAACATCATCAACATGTACAAGAGGAATTTTCCCAAGAAATTTTTGAACAAACTCCAATGATTTGCATCCATTGGCATTTCCTGTAATCTGTGAGATACATATTTTCACACTACTAGGTGTGAAGAATTGAAGAGTGTCCCCTCCTACAACACCACATAGGAGAGTAACCACCTCCAACCCTCCACCATTTTCATTGTTACCGAAACTCGACATATATTTCTCTGTCACTGTCTTTGAATAAACATAATCCTAATACACAACAAGACCATTTCAAAAAACTTGTAGTCTCACAAAGTTGATTCAAGAGTTGGAAAGTTACCTTAACATAAGCATCATGGTATAAATATGACAGTGAATCATTGAGAGGTGTCCAACAAGTTTCATCCATTACATCATTGAAACCAGTTCCATCTTCTTTCATGGGAGAAGCAGATATAACTGATCCTGTGTAAATCAGACGCTTCACCGTTCCTGCTTTCTTACAAAACATTGCAATGTTTTTCGACGCAGCAAGTGATGCTTCAGTAATATCCTTGAACTGCTAATAAAAACCAATTCAAACATATATATACACTCATAATATAGAAGGGTATAATCTAAAGGGTAACCTGAGATCCAGGTTCATGTATCAAGGGTGTGGCAACATGAAAGACAAATTCACAGCCCTTAATTGCAGGCTCAAAATCAACTGAGTTGTAAATATCTGCTTCAAGCAAGACCAGTTTTTGTTGAGATTGTGGAAAGCTTTTTAAGAAGTCCACCTTAGATTGATCCTCTACAATTATGATTGGAAATTCTACATCAGAGTTCACAAGACAAGACAAAGATGTGTGTATGCAGAGAAAGTGAAAGTACTTATGTTTCTGAGAGTTGCATGGACAGTGTAGCCTTTAGCTAAGAGCTTGTTGATGAGGAAGGAAGCAATGTAACCAGAAGCACCTGTGACACATACCTTGATGCTTGCATCCATTACCTCCGCTTTGGAGGTCAAAAGGTACAAACAGCAGTCACCACACCAATAATTGTGTGTTTGGTATAACCGTATCTAGCATGATCTCCTTCTTGTCTTTTCTTCTTTCTTAATAATTAATCACAAAAAATCATCAATGTACCTACTATATTTTCACTACAATCAATATTCTTTTAGTGAATAAGCCAAACACACACAAGTCACAATCCGCCTATATTTTAAACTCATATTCTGAACATCACGGAGTTTAAATGAGATGTTAAAATGTCTTTTCTTTTAGATAATGATTTTGAGTTGTATATAGTAAATATGCAAACAATCATTGGACTGGAATATCTTCGTTTAATCACTTCATTCTTCAATGGTCTTGTGCTTTAGGAACTGTGAACTGAAATGTTTTAATTTAATAACTTCGCCCTTCTAGAGATAGTGCTTGAGGGACTAAGTGTTGAAATTGTAATTCAGTGTTGTGTCGAAGTCGAAGGTTTATAAGTTTGGTCGAAATAGTGTATGATAGTCGAATAGTTGTAATACATTGTAAGTCAGATGTATTCGACAGAGTCGAATATAGCTGATAAAAAGTTGTGTCGAAATGTAGTTTGGGCCTGGGCCGTGATGGCTTATATAAAGGGTTTCCTAGTTTGTAATTTTGATACAGAAATACACATCTTGAAACAGTTAATACAATTTTAACAATTCTGCAACATAGTTTTCTCTTTCTCTCTCCCTCTCGTTTTCTTCTTCTTCTTCTTTACAAACCCCATACTTCTTGAACCCTAATTCCAACAAATTGGTATTACAGAGTCCGGTTGCGATTGCAATTTTTGAGAGAATCAAATGGCAAACGGAATAACATCTACGCAGTTTCCAGCAAACTTACCGGTTTTCAAAGGCGAGAACTATCAACGGTGGGTGGCGCAGATGAAGGTCATTTTCAGATTTCAAGATGTTGTTGAAATCGTCAATGATGGAGTATCGGAATTGGGGGCAAATGCAGATGAGGCGCAGAAGGCTGTGCACAAAGATCAAAGGAAGAAAGATGGCAAAGCACTGTTCTTGATTCACCAGTGTGTGGATCCAAACGTGTTTGAAAAGATTATTGAAGAAGAATCAGCAAAAGCAGCTTGGGAAAAGTTAAAGAGCTTGTATGGTGGAGATGAAAAATTGAAAAAGGTGAAGTTGCAGACCTTGAGGAAGCAATACGAGATGATTCAGATGAAAGAAGATGAATCAGTCTCGACATATTTCTCAAGAATCGTGATGTTAACAAACCAGATGAAGGCATGTGGTGAATCACTCACTGATCTGCAAAAGATTGAGAAGGTATTAAGATCTTTGATAGCAGATTTTGATTACTTTGTAGTAACAATAGAAGAGTCCAAGAATCTTTCTGAGATGAAGTTAGAAGAACTTCAAGCTTCTTTAGAGGCTCATGAGATGAGACTGAAGCAGAGGAACTCAGAAAGAGAGAAGGTGACTGAAAAGGCGCTACAATCAAGATTCACCAAGAAATCTGGAAAAGAGAAATCGAAGCAGTCAAAGAATGTTGCTAATGATGAGAAGTCAAGCAAGAAGACTGATTCGACTAAGAAAGACATGAAGGACGTGCAATGTTACAACTGTCAAGGTTTTGGTCACTATGCTCGAGATTGTCGAAGAAGAAAGAAGGCAAAAGCAAAAGATAGTGATGAAGCCCAATATGCACGCACTAGAGATAGTGATTCTGATGATGTGTTGCTGATGGCCAACACTCAGTCGAACACTGAGCGAACTAACATGTGGTATCTAGATTCAGGATGTAGCAACCACATGACTGGCAATAAAAACTGGTTTACCGACTTAGATGAATCAGTCGAAAAGGTTATAAAGTTCGCAGATGGCAGACACATCAAATCAGGTGGTAAAGGAGATATTTTGATTGTCAGAAAGGATGGTCGAAGAGCAACTATCACTGATGTATTGTATGTACCAGCAATGACAAGTAACTTGATAAGTGTAGGTCAATTACTTTCAAAAGGCTTCAATATGAAGTTAGAGAAGAATCACATGAAGGTACATAGGGCTGATGGGAAGTTGATAACGAAAGCACCTATGGCAGAAAACAAAACCTTCAAAGTTGAACTCAACACATCAGATCATAAGTGTCTTGCTTCAATGACTGAAGAAGACAAGAATTGGCTATGGCACCACAGGTATGGACATCTAAACTTCAAAAGTTTAGGCATGCTCAACCAGAAAAGAATGGTGTTTGGTTTACCGCAGTTGAAGGAACCAAAGCAGGTGTGTGAAGAATGCTGCAAAGCAAAGCAGGCCAGAAAAGCATTCAAGCATGACTTGCCCATGAGGTCAAGGCAAAAACTGGAGCTAGTTCATTCTGATGTGTGTGGACCTTTTGAAGTTAGGTCAAATGGTGGTAAGCGCTACTTCTTAACTTTCATTGATGAATTCACCAGATATATGTGGATTTATATGATTGAAAGTAAGAGTGAAGTATTCACAAAGTTCAAGAAGTTTAAGTTGCTTGTCGAAAAGCAAAGTGGCTACAAGCTAAAGAAACTGAGAACTGATGGTGGTGGCGAATATGTCTCTCGAGAGTTTGCTAGATTTTATGAAGAGGAAGGTATAGAGCATGAGGTTATTGCACCCTATACACCTCAACATAATGGAATACCTGAGAGGAAGAATAGAAGTGTACTGAATATGACGAGAAGTATGTTGAAGGCTAAAGAGGTACCAAAGAGATTTTGGGCCGAAGCAGCTTCGACAGCAGTATACATTCTGAATAGATGTCCAACGAAGAAGCTAGTTCAGAAGACTCCTTATGAAGCTTGGACAGGTGAGAAACCAAATGTTAGTCATCTTAGAGTTTTTGGATCAATATGCTTCAGGCATGTACCTGAACAATTGAGAACAAAACTGGATGATCGAAGTCAAGCTATGGTGTTAATAGGTTATCATTCGACTAGTGCATACAAACTGTATTCACCAAACGATGATAAACTAGTGATCAGTCGAGATGTTCTTGTGGATGAAAGCAAAGGGTGGGACTGGAGTCAAACTTTAGTTCGACAGGAGTCAGATACAGTCACAACTGTGTTTGAAGAAGATCAACAGAATGAGGCTTCAACCAGTCGAAGTGAACAGGATAAAGATTCAACCAGTCGAAATGAAGAACAACCTGAGCAGAATGCAAGAAGATCGAATAGAAGAAGAACTGAGTCGACAAGACTATCTGGATATGAGAGATTTCTAGACCAAGCAGTTGATGCAGATGGTGACTTAATCGAAGAAGCCATGATGATGGCTGAAGCAGAACCAATTGATTTGGATCAAGCCATGAGTATTTCAAAGTGGTGTGAAGCTATGAAAGAAGAACTCAAAGTTATTGAGAAGAACAAGACCTGGGAGCTTGTCGAAAGATCCAACAAGAAGCCAATTGATGTAAAATGGGTTTATAAGTTGAAATGAAGACCAAATGGTGAGATTGCCAAGTATAAGGCAAGATTAGTGGCTAGAGGTTTTCTGCAGAAATAGGGCATTGACTTCGACGAGGTTTATGCTCCTGTTGCAAGGTTGGAGACAATCAGAATTGTTGTGGCAACAGCTGCTTATCGAGGGTGTAAGATACATCAGCTGGATGTAAAGTCAGCATTTCTAAATGGACCATTAGAAGAAGAGGTCTATGTTACTCAACCACCAGGATTCGACATTAAAGGGCAGGAGTCGAAGGTGTACAGATTAAGGAAGGCTCTCTATGGTTTGAAACAAGCTCCTAGAGCTTGGAATAAACGAATATATAGTTTTCTGAATGAAGCAGGTTTCACAAAATGTGTCTCTGAACATGGAGTGTACGTGAATGATGTTGACAGTGTCAGTCGAATCATTCTATGTCTCTATGTCGATGATTTGTTAAGTCGAAGCTAATGCAGGAGTTTGAAATGTCCGACCTAGGGAAGTTGTCATATTTCTTAGGGATGGAATTTAAGGACACAGGTGAAGGAATATTTCTGCACCAGAAGAAGTATGCTCAAGATATCTTGAAAAGATTCAAGATGAGCAACTGTAATCCAGCAACCACACCATTAGAAACTGGCGCAAAGTTGAAGAAAGAAACTAATGATGAGTTTGTAAGTGCAACTCTGTACAAACAAATCATTGGTTCCTTGAGATATTTGTGCAACACTAGACCTGATATATGTCAAAGTGTTGGAGTGTTAAGTCGATTTGTGGAGAAACCCCAAGAATGTCATCTCATTGCTGTGAAGAGGGTGCTGAGATACATAAAGGGAACGGTTGATCATGGTGTGTTGATGCCAAGGAAGTCGAAAGATAATACAAAGGCAGAAGTCTATGGGTTCACTAATTCTGATTTCAGCGGAGATCAAGACGAAAGGAAAAGTACTGCAGGCTACATCTTCATGATCGAAGGAGCCCCAATATCTTGGAGCTCAAGAAAACAAAGCATTGTAGCTTTGTCCTCATGTGAAGCTGAATATGTAGCTGCATCATATGCTGCGTGTCAGGCAGCATGGATCGAAATGTTGCTTGAAGAACTCAAGGTAATGGAATCGAAGAAAGTAAAGTTACTTGTAGACAACAAGTCAGCTATCAACCTGGCGAATCACCCAATGAGCCATGGTCGAAGCAAACACATTGAGAGGAGGTACCATTTCCTGAGAGATCAAGTCAACAAAGGGAAGCTGGAACCAGAGTATTGCAAAACAGAAGTTCAACTAGCTGATATACTCACCAAACCTCTGGGAAGAGTCAGATTCGACGAATTGAAGAGAAGCATCGGGATGAGAAGTCTCGACAACATGAATTAGGGGCTGTGTTGAAATTGTAATTCAGTGTTGTGTCGAAGTCGAAGGTTTATAGGTTTGGTCGAAGTAGTGTATGATAGTCGAATAGTTGTAATACATTATAAGTCAGCTGTATTCGACAGAGTCGAATATAGCTGATAAAAAGTTGTGTCGAAATGTAGTTTGGGCCTGGGCCGTGATGGCTTATATAAAGGGTTTCCTATTTTGTAATTTTGATACAGAAATACACATCTTGGAACAGTTAATACAATTTTAACAATTCTGCAACATAGTTTTCTCTCTCTCTCCCTCTCGTTTTCTTCTTCTTCTTCTTTACAAACCCCATACTTCTTGAACCCTAATTCCAACACTAAGGACTAGAATATCTTTTATCATACCAAACTAGCATAAAACGGGTTCATTGAAAAGAAAAAACACTCGGTCCATCAAATTTCCAACTCTTAATAAAGAATTTTTGAATAATAAAGGGCGAGACTATGTGGCGAACACATGATCTATCTCACCCTACCTCCTTTGTGATGTATCTCGCATGAGAATGTGTCAAACCCCATTTTTAAGTGAGTCCAACAAAACTCCCTTGCTCAATGATTGAAGTACCTGTGATCCTAGGGTTGACCCTTTCTCCTACATTAAAAGGGTGGCTCACCCTAGTCCTTTAACTAGTGGATTAAAGCTCAGGAATGTGTAGTCGAGTTTATAGGTATTAGATTTGGTCTCTCCACTGACTCCTCTAATAAACAAATGCATCTATAAATACCAAACTAGATACATGGTTAGATTCATTCAGTTTTGACAAATCAGAACCTAAAGCCCTCTTGCGCTCAGCAACGTAAGCAATGCAATATCTATTACACTCACATCAAGTACAATTATGATTCAACAAAAGTATGAAGAGGCATTGAAAGATGAGACATTGGTGTCGATGAGATTGATAAGAGCATAGAAGACTAAGATGGTGGATAAGACGAGAAGTGCCTTTATCTCGTGCCTTAGCACTACGCCAAAATTCGCTTTTGGCAGCACTACAAAGACATCGCTTTTATCACAAAGCGCTGCTATAAGTTTTGAAAAAAATTCGCTAAAAAAACGCGCTGCTAAAGGCTACCTTTAGAAAACGCTTTCTAAAAGCGCTGCTAAAGGCCGTACATAGACCCCACCTTAGAAAGTGCTTTTACAAAAGCGCTGCTAAAGGTATAACCTTCGAAAGCGCTTTTAAAAAGCGCTGCTAAAGGGTAACCTTAGAAAGCGCTTTTGAAAAGCACTGCTAAAGTCCTTAAATTGACCCCACATTTGAAAGCGCTTTCTGAAAGCGCTGCTATAGGCCAATGAAAAGAAAGCGCTTTCTAAGAAAAAACGCTGCTAAATCTAGCACCTAAGAAAGCGCTTTCCAGAAGCGCTGCCTTAGGTCATTTAATAATTAAAAAATAAAAACACGCTTGTTTTTAGAAGAGCCCTAATCATTTTTTTCTAATCGTTTTCACTCCTTTCTCTCTCGCGACTGTTCTTCCTTTTTCCTTCCTCCTTTCTTCGAACGACACTGAACTTTCTCTGACCGACATCATTCTCCGACCGCCACTGTACTTTCTCTGACCACCATCGTTCTCCCTCGCGTCTGCTATTTTCGTTTTCGTTGAAACAAGAAGAAGAAGAAGAAGCGGAAAACGAAGGAGAAGAAGAGGTATGTACCATTTTCGTTCTCTCTCGCCACTGTTATTGTTGAATGCTGCTTCTATTGTTGTTGTTGATACAATGTTGGTTCTGTAGTTGTTGTTGATACAATGTTGATAAAATATGGTTCTGTATTTTCTGAATGTGGTTCAGTTGTTGTTAATACAATGTTGGTTCTGTTGTTGTTGATACAATGTTGGTTAGAATATTTGTCGTTTCGTAACTCTCACACCAAGTGTTCGGTGAAATGCTTGAACCAAGTTTAAAATGCAGTTCGGTTATGAGCTTTTAAGTTAGTTGTGTAGTTAGTTTGAAACGGTTAGCATGAATATTGAAAAATCTGTTTTGTGAAATTGTTGTATGTGGAGTGTAGTATGCTTTCACTAGTGTGTACAACGTGCTTCCTTTTCAAATTATTACTGTTCACCATTTTTTTACCAGATGAAGCAATGTCTTCCTGATTGATTGATTGATAGAGGAGTGACAGAAGCGTTTATCTATTAAAAGAACACTTAATAGAACAGATAAAAATTTAAAATAGTATCCTCTTCATTCCAGGATGAGTGTCCTATTCTTTGAAAATGAAAATGAAATTGTTGAAATTAATTGATTCTTGAGACTTTGACTTGTTTTTCCGATATATCTTGGTTGTCCTATTATATACGAAATTTGTCCTGTTATATTTGGCATACGCTATCAATTCTAACTTAGTGAATTTGCTATAGGGGTTACTTGTGAAGAGTGAAAGTCTGATTGTTTCCAAGAATCTTACACTGTGTTGGTCCAGAAGCTGTTGATTTCCCTACAGGTAAATAGTTTTATTTTGTTGTTGTTTAGCTTAATTAGTAAAACCATGGATAAGAAATGGTTGCCTTCAAGTCGATTGTCGAAAGAGTATGAGAATGGGGTATCAGAATTCGTTAAGTTTGCTGTTGCGCATGCCAAAGACCCCAGTCGAATGACATGTCCTTGCTTGGATTACTGTTATGGGAGTCGGGTTGATGCGGTTCAGTTGGCATCACATTTAATGAGGCATTGAATTGATCGAAGTTATACATATTGGAATTTGCATGGTGAGAAAAGTAACGGGAATGTTGAATCGAGGGATAATACGACCAGAAGCACGAACTCTACTCATATCTTCAGCTGAAGAGAAGTTGAATTCGTAGAACCCTTTGCCAAGGGATAGCAGACCCCAATTTCTAATCTCCGACCAAAGTTTCGAGAGCTTACCTTTGAGGAGTTGTAATTCAAAAGGAAGTAGCGGTGCATTGTGCACTTTGGTATCCGCTTATCCTTTATGTGTGTGTGTGTGTATATATATATATATATATATATGAGAGCAAAGGTAGTGCACTGACAGTGTAAACTTATTTTACACCATCATCCAATAGAATTATAACATTTTGCCATGTCATGTCAGTATTTTAAAATTAAACTTGTGATTTGGCGGGATACACGCCCGTGATTGGTTGACGGTGTAAAAATATTTTACACTGTCGGTGTATAATCTTTTATATATATATATATATATATATATATATATATATATTCGAAATGAATATTATTTGATTTCATTGTCTATAATAAAACCATGGTCTAAAAGTCACAATACAATGATGACCCACATTGTAGAAAACTCATTATGTTTGCCAAGTCAAATTTTATCTCATTTCCACTCAACTTAATTATATTTATAGCACTATATATATATATATATATATATCATATATCTTCCCCTTAATCCCATCTTCTCCAACCAACCTCCTCTGTCTATTATTATCTAACACTCACCTTCATCACTCCACTCACTATTCACTAATATGGAAAGCACCACTAATAGGAAACGTGTTCATCTCATCAATAAACTAATCCAAGGAAAAGAGCTAGCAAAACAACTCAGTAATCATATGGTTTTATCATCCCATGAAGCCAATGAATTCTTGCTTGACAAAATAATTTCAACCTATCAGACAACACTTTCTATGTTAAATGTGGGAGTTGAAACTAAACCCATCATTGATGAACACATCAAACACCATGAGCTTAAGCACAAAGCTCTAATCAAGAAAAGGTAATTAATGTCTAATTATTTATCTTATTATAGAAATCATATTATCTTTTTTAGTAAATTCAAATTACCTTAACTGACACTCATAATAATTTGAATTTGTGGGGGTGCAGAAAGAGTATATAGAGAATAAGAATTGATAGTAATATTTTATTATATGATAGTGTTGATCATCATCTCCATTTATAGTGAGAGAGGAGATCAATATACATAAATGTGTATGATATGTACCAGCTATACAGTAAATGAAATAATGAATGCATTCAATCAAATAATTATGTGCCAATTATAAGGAGAGGATAAAGATGACTTGGTGCTTGCTTATGATTGTCCACTACGCCCCCTCAAGATGTAGTTACCATCAGTAACTTGCATCTTGGACCGAAGATCAGTAAATCGTGTGTGTGCTAAAGGTTTTGTCAAAAGATCCGCTAGTTGGTCTTTAGTTGACACGTGTGAGACTTGAAGTTTTCCATCTTGAACTTGTTCATGCACAAAGTGATAGTCCATGGATATGTGCTTCATTTTTGAGTGAAGAACTGGGTTTGAGCAGAGGTATGTGGCGCCGACATTGTCACATAGTAGTAATGGTGGTTTTGACACTGGTAGGTGAAGTTAATGTAAAAGATTTGTGAGCCACATTATCTCTGCTGTTGTAGTGGCGACAGCACGGTATTCAGCCTTAGTTGAAGAGCGAGCTACAGTTCTTTGTTTGCGTGATAACCAAGAGATGAGGTTACCTCCAAAGAATATAAGGTATGCAGATGTGGAAGTGCGATCGTCAACATTTCCACCCCAGTCAGCATCCGTGAAAGCATAGAGTTGCAGGGATGATGGCTGCCTCAGGAAAATACCGAAGTTAATCGTAGCCTTGAGGTAATGGAGAAGTCTCTTGAGATGTTGCAAGTGAAGTGACATTAGTTTGTGCATGAATTGAGAGAGTTTGTTGATTGCAAAGGAGAGGCCAGGTCTTGTGAGATTAAGATATTGTAGTGCTTCTATTATTTTCCTGTAATGAGTAGAATCTGTAGCAGGTGTTCCATCATTCAGAGTTAGTGTCGCTGTAGTAGACAAAGGTGTTGGTGCAGGTTTTGCACCAGCCATATCAAACTTCTCAAGTATGTCACGAATAAATTTATGTTGGGACAAGAACAACCCTTTGTTTGTGGGAATTAGTTCAATACCAAGAAAGTAGTGAGGGTTACCCATGTTTTTCAGAGAAAATATGTTGGAGATCGACTGAATGAAATCTTTTAAGAATTGAGCATTATTACCGGTCAACAATAGATCATCTACATAGACCAAGAAATATGCAAGTGTTTGACCTGAGTCATAGATGAACAAGGAAGGATCACTCTTGCTTGTGGTGAAACCATGAGAGGTGATGAAGGCTTTGAGTGCATCATGCCATGCACGTGGAGCTTGACGGAGGCCATAAATTACTTTATGAAGTTTGCACACATGATTTGGGTATTGCTTGTCTTTGAGACCAGGAGGTTGAGCCATGTATACATCTTCTTTGAGTGAGCCGTGGAGAAATGCATTGTTGAAGTCTAGTTGATGCATAGGCCATCCTTTTCCCAATGCAATAGTGAGGATAAGCTTGATGGTTTGCGGTCTGACAACCGGTGCAAAGGTTTCTTTAAAGTCTACACCAGGACTTTGAGTGAATCCTTTGGCGACTAGTCGAGCTTTGTGTCGAGCTATAGTGCCATCAGGATTTCGTTTGATACAAAATAACCATTTGCAGTCAACAATGTTGTGGTTCGGTGGTGGTGGCACAAGTGACCATGTACCATTTCGTATTAAGGCATTGAACTCGTCAGATATGGCTTGTCTCCAATGAGTATGTTGCATGGCTTGCCTTATATTAGAGGGCTCCAAGTTTTCAGGAAGTGGATGAAGTGATGCCTGAAAGTATTTTTTGTTTGGTTTAACAATGTTGTTTTTAGATCTTGTAACAACATGGTAATTGTCATCAGTTCCTGCAGCTTGGTTAGTTGTGACAGCAGAAGTGATGGAGGGTGAAGGTAGAGTGGTCAAACCATTACCTGATGTAGAGTCTGAAAGCAAGAGTGCCTCTTGAATGATTGCATTGGATGTGGATGGAGAGGGAAGCTCATGTGGAGGTGTAGCATTTGTGTGAGAAGGATCAATGGATATGATAGTATGTGGTGATGGAGATATGAGTTGGGAATATGGGCTGGTAGGTGGTTTTGGTTGTATTAAGGAAAGGTAAGGGAAGTGGTTATCATGGAAGACTACATGGCGAGATGTGTAGATTTTATTGGTTGTGGGGTCTAGGCATCGGTAAGCGTATTGGGAAGGTGAGTAACCAACAAAGACACAGGGTATGGATTTGGGTTGAAGTTTATTATTGGTGTATGGTTTCAACCAGGGGAAACATAGGCATCCAAAAGAGTGAAGGTGATGAATGTTATGTGTTTGATGATGGAGTGTTTGATAGGGGGTCTGCATATGGAGGGTTGGTGTTGGTAGTCGGTTGATTAAGTAGACTGCCGTAAGGAATGCAAATGACCATATTTTAGGTGGTAGTTTTGCATAGTTTAATAAGGCTCGGGCTGTTTCGACTATGTGTCGATGTCTTCTTTCAGCTGAGGAATTTAATTCGGGGGTGTGAGGTGGTGTGGTGTAGTGAGAGATGCCTTTGGAGGCGAGATATGATTGTAATTTGATGTATTCTCCTTCATTGTCAGAGTATAAAGAGATGATAGGCAAGTTAAAATATTTTTCAACAACATTTTGGAATTTAGGAAAGATAAGAGAGACATCTGATTTATTTTTCAATGGATATAACCAAATATATTTGGAGAAGATCATCAACAAAAATTAGATAATACAAGTAACCATCTACTGACCTGATGGGAGCTGGTCCCCATACATCGGAGTAAATGATCTCAAGTGGCCTAGTGCTATTAATACTAGATACAGTAAAGGGCAACTTATGACTTTTAGAGATACTGCAAGAGATACATGGTGTGTTGATATTATGTTTTATTTGATGAAATGAAAATAAATGTCTCATGACATTATTATTTGGGTGTCCAAAAATATGATGCCAAGGTGGATGACTTGAGGTGGTGGTGAGAAGGGCCTTATGGTTGTTGGAAGGCGGTGGTAGATGGTAGAGGCCATCCCTATGCAATCCTTTAAGAAGAGGCTCCCTTGTCTTCAGATCCTTTATCAAGAAATGGTCAGAAAAGAATTCAATGGAAATGGAGTTAGTTTTACACAAAGCTGATACAGATAATAATTTGCATGTAATTTTAGGAATATGAAGAACCTTGTGGAGGTGAATTGTTTTGGTATTGGTGGGGAGAATTGCCTTACCTGTGTGAGCAATAGGAAGAGTGGTGCCATCACCTATGGTGATCTTGTCCGAACCTTGATAAGGGTTACTAAGGTGGAGATCATCAAGAGCATTTGTGAGGTGGTGAGTGGCCCCGGAGTAAAGAATCCAATTTGGATCACTGTGAGACTGTGCATAACGAGTGTGATGGGCAGCAGTGCGACGATTGCGGTAACCAGCAGGATAACCGTGCAGTTTATAACACACCTTAGTTGTGTGTCCAGACTTGTCACAGTATTGACAAGTTACAATCTCTGGTGATTGTGGAGATTTGTTGGTGCTTGAATAATAATTAGATCTATTTGGTGGATAGCCACATTTGACCGAATTTTGTTTTCCTTTGTATGCTGCATGAGCTGAGGTAACAGAAACAATGACATCATCACGGTTGAGGTGTGTTTCATAATCTTGAAGGAGATCATGAAGGTCTTCAAATCCAATGGGATTTTCGCGAGCACGAAGAGCAGCAGATATTTCTTTGAACTCCGGACCAAGTCCGTTGAGAGTGTGGATGACTAGATCAATATCATCTAGTGGTGAATTGATGACGGCGAGTTAATCCGAAAGAGACTTAATACCGTGTAGGTATTCAGTGACAGATTTGGAGCCTTTGTTGTAGCGCGTGAGGCGTTCCTTGAGTTGCATGATGCGTGTTCGTGTTTTGCTAGCAAATGTTTTGTTCAATATGTCCCATGCTTGTTTGGAATTTTTTGCACTACCAAGCATAGTAACAACATTCTGATCCATGGAGGAGAGAATGGCATGAAGTATGAGTTGATCTTGCCTTTTCCAATACTCATAGTCACCGTGTGTTTGGGCTGGACAGAGTTTGGTGCCATCTACAAAGCTGAGTAGATCATAACCAATGAGAAGGGCATTGAATTGCACCTTCCATGCTGGAAAATTCTGGCCTGTCAGTTTGATGGAGTTTTGGGTGTGTAGGACAATGATATTGGTAGTTTCATTGATGGCTATAGTGTGGGAAGGCATGATGAGAAAAAAAAAATTGGATCGGTGCAGTTAAGCTAACGCTGTGATACCATATAGAGAATAAGAATTGATAGTAATATTTTATTATATGATAGTGTTGATCATCATCTCTATTTATAGTGAGAGAGGAGATCAATATACATAAATGTGTATGATATGCACCAGCTATACAGTAAATGAAATAATGAATGCATTCAATCAAATAATTATGTGCCAATTATAAGGAGAGGATAAAGATGACTTGGTGCTTGCTCATGATTGTCCAATAGAGTATGCCAAGGTGGAAAGAGCAAGTGAAGATTTGCACAAACACAGGATTATTTAAAGGGTCTTTAGATGATGAATATAGCTGGAGAAAATATGGTCAAAAAGATATTCTTGGAACTAAGTTTCCAAGGTTAGGACCTTTCAATTTTTCAATTTCATTTATTTTTTTAGATTAAAATCGGATATCCTCCACATGTAACTTTAAAGATTAATCCCTCGAGCTGGAAATGAATATAATGAATTGCTCTCTCTCAAGAGTATTTAACACTTCTGTGTGCTCAGAACTAAGTTCGAACTCAAGAACTATCGTTATCGTTAAGCTGAAAGATATCAATTATCGTCTCATCGAAATGCTATATATATGATACTCATTTCATTTAACTTCCTGTTTACAAATTATAAAATTTTGTAAAAAAATATTATGAAAAAAATCTAAAATCTAGTAGTGGTCTGGATTGCAGGGGATATTACAGATGCACACATAGAAATGGGCAAGGATGTTTAGCAACAAAGCAAATTCAAAGATCAGATGAAGATCCAACAATAATTGAGGTTACTTACAGAGGAAGACACACATGTTCTCAATCTAAGCCTTCAAAAAAGGAATTTCCCTCAAAATTAGATAAAAAGAAACACCACAATGATCAAAAGAATCAACTACAAACCCAAGAGGCTAATTTCACTTCAAAAGAAGAACTTGATGAAACCAAAGAGGATATTTTCCATTGCTTTTCTTTTCCTTCTCTATCAGAAAATGAGACAATGATGGAAAGTTTTTCTGATGCATTCATAACACCAGAAACTTCTGAATCAAATTTTTTTGGTTTGTCAGAATACCATTTTGGGTATAATGCACAAACTTCAGAATCTGATATAAATGAGACAGTTTCAGCCACAACTTCAGATACTACTAATTCACCAATACTTGATTTGGATATCTTGCTACATAGAGGGACTTTTGACACTGATTTCCCTTTCAACACACCTGAATAAATTTTCACCTCAATATTTAAGATAACTCATTCTTCTAGCACATTTGATACATTCATCCAATATCATCTTAGCATCATATTTATATACAAATCCTTTGTCACATAGTTTTGTTGACCCCCATTTCATACCCCTTTTGGGTTCATCTGCATATCTGAAATGTAATTTTCAAGTGAAAATTATAAACAATTTTAAAGTAATAAAAAACTTAAATTTTTGCTTTCTAAGACTTTACAATAAATATTCAATTTTGATTTAATCACGAATCAACTAATCAGGATCAAGCTAATCAAAGGACTAATCAATTCTCCAGTTAACAAATCCAACAGACATTCGATCCGATTTTTAAAATATTGATTTGAACCAACCCGTACTTCTAGTCCTTTTTCGCTAGCTCTTTCGAAAGCAAGAGAGATTATAATGAAGAACAAATAACCACTTACTCTTGATTAACAGTGAATTCCGGATAATGAACAACGTAATGATCAGCGATCTCTTTTAACGAAACATAAGAACTAGCACATAAGAATCTTCCATTGATTGAGCTTATTTCCATGCAGAATATAAGAGCTTCACAAACATCATCAACATGTACAAGAGGAATTTTCCCAAGAAAATTTTGAACAAACTCCAATGATTTGCATCCATTGGCATTTTCTGTAATCTGTGAGATGCATATTTTCACACTGCTAGGTGTGAAGAATTGAAGAGTGTCCCCTCCTACAACACCACATAGGAGAGTAACCACCTCTAACCCTCCACCATTTTCATTGTTACCGAAACTCAACATATATTTCTCTGTCACTGTCTTTGAATAAACATAATCCTAATACACAACAAGACCATTTCAAAAAACTTGTAGTCTCACAAAGTTGATTCAAGAGTTGGAAAGTTACCTTAACATAAGCATCATGGTATAAATATGACAGTGAATCATTGAGAGGTGTCCAACAAGTTTCATCCATTACATCATTGAAACCAGTTCCATCTTCTTTCATGGGAGAAGCAGATATAACTGATCCTGTGTAAATCAGACGCTTCACCGTTCCTGCTTTCTTACAAAACATTGCAATGTTTTTCGACGCAGCAAGTGATGCTTCAGTAATGTCCTTGAACTGCTAACAAAAATCAATTCAAACATATATACGCATAATATAGAAGAGTATAATCAAAAGGGTAACCTGAGATCCAGGTTCATGTATCAAGGGTGTGGCAACATGAAAGACAAATTCACAGCCCTTAATTGCAGGCTCAAAGTCAACTGATTTGTAAATATCTGCTTCAAACAAGACCAGTTTTTGTTGAGATTGTGGAAAGCTTTTTAAGAAGTCCACCTTAGATTGATCCTCTACAATTATGATTGGAAATTCTACATCAAAGTTCACAAGACAAGACAAAGATGTGTGTATGCAGAGAAAGTGAAAGTACTTATGTTTCTGAGAGTTGCATGGACAGTGTAGCCTTTAGCTAAGAGCTTGTTGATGAGGAAGGAAGCAATGTAACCAGAAGCACCTGTGACACATACCTTGCAGCTTGCATCCATCACCTTCGCTTTGGAGGTCAAAAGGTACAAACAGCAGTCACCACACCAATAATTGTGTGTTTGGTATAACCGTATCTAGCATGATCTCCTTCTTGTCTTTTCTTCTTTCTTAATAATTAATCACAAAAAATCATCAATGTACCTACGATATTTTCACTACAATCAATATTCTTTTAGTGAATAAGCCAAATACACACAAGTCACAATCCGCCTATATTTTAAACTCATATTCTGAACATCACGGAGTTTAAATGAGATGTTAAAAAGTCTTTTTTATTTAGATAATGATTTTGAGTTGTATATAGTAAATATGCAAACAATCATTGGACTAGAATGTCTTTGTTTAATCACTTCATTCTTCAATGGTCTTGTGCTTTAGGAACTGTGAACTGAAATGTTTTTATTTAATAACTTCGCCCTTCTAGGGGTAGTGCTTGAGGGACTAAGGACTAGAATATCTTTTATCATATCAAACTAGCATAAAACGGATTCATTGAAAAGAAAAAACACTCGGTCCATCAAATTTCCAACTCTTAGATGACATAAAGAATATTTGAATAATAAAGGGCGAGACCATGTGGCGAACACATGATTATCTCACCCTACCTCCTTTGTGATGTATTGCGCATGAGAATGTGTCAAACCCCATTTTTAAGTGAGTCCAACGAAACTCCCTTGGTCAATGATTGAAGTACCTGTGATCCTAGGGTTGACCCTTTCTCCTACATTAAAAGGGTGACTCACCCTAGTCCTTTAACTAGGGGATTAAAGCTCAGGAATGTGTAGTCGAGTTTAAGGTATTAGATTTGGTCTCTCCACTAACTCCTCTAATAAACAAATGCATCTATAAATACCCAACTAGATACATGGATAGATTCATTCAGTTTTGACAAATCAGAACCTAAAGCCCTCTTGCGCTCAACAACGTAAGCAATGCAATATCTATTACACCCACATCAAGTACAATTATGATTCAACAAAAGTATGAAGAGGCATTGAAAGATGAGACATTGGTGTCGATGAGATTGATAAGAGCATAGAAGACTAAGATGGTGGATAAGACGAGAAGTGCCTTTATCTCGTGCCTTAGCACTACGCAAAAATTCGCATTTGGCAGCACTACAAAGACAGCGCTTTTATCACAAAGCGCTGCTATAAATTTTGAAAAAAACCCGTTAAAAAAAAGCGCTGCTAAAGGCTACCTTTAGAAAGCGCTTTCTAAAAGCGCTGCTAAAGGCCGTACATAGACCCCACCTTAGAAAGCGCTTTTACAAAAGCGCTGCTAAAGGTATAATCTTAGAAAGAGCTTTTGAAAAGCGTTGCTAAAGTCCTTAAATTGGCCCCACATTTGAAAGCGCTTTCTGAAAGCGCTGCTATAGGCCAATGAAAAGAAAGCGCTTTCTAAGAAAAAACGCTGCTAAATCTGGCACCTAAGAAAGCGTTTTCCAGAAGCGCTGCCTTAGGTCATTTAATAATTAAAAAATAAAAACACGCTTGTTTTCAGAAGAGCCCTAATCATTTTTTCTAATCGTTTTCACTCATTTCTCTCTCGCGACTGTTCTTCCTTTCTCCTTCCTCCTTTCTCCGAACGCCACTGAACTTTCTCCGACCGGCATCATTCTCCGACCGCCACTGTACTTTCTCTGACCGCCATCGTTCTCTCTCGCGTCTGCTATTTTCGTTTTCGTTGAACCTAGAAGAAGAAGAAGCGAAAAACGAAGGAGAAGAAGAGGTATGTACCATTTTCGTTCTCTCTCGCCACTGTTGTTGTTGAATGCTGCTTCTATTGTTGTTGTTGATACAGTTTTGGTTATGTAGTTGTTGTTGATACAATGTTGATAAAATGTGGTTCTGTATTTTCTGAATGTGGTTCAGTTGTTGTTAATACAATGTTGGTTAGAATATTTGTCGTTTCGTAACTCTCACACCAAGTGTTCGGTGAAATGCTTGAACCAAGTTTAAAATGCAGTTCGGTTATGAGCTTTTAAGTTAGTTGTGTAGTTAGTTTGAAACGGTTAGCATGAATATTGAAAAATCTGTTTTGTGAAATTGTTGTATGTGGAGTGTAGTATGCTTTCACTAGTGTGTACAACGTGCTTCCTTTTCAAATTATTTCTGTTCACCATTTTTTTACCAGATGAAACAATGTCTTCCTGATTGATTGATTGATTGATAGAAGAGTGACAGAAGCGTTTATCTATTAAAAAAGCACTTAATACAACAGATAAAAATTTAAAATAGTATCCTCTTCATTCCAGGATGAGTGTCCTATTCTTTGAAAATGAAAATGAAATTGTTGAAATTAATTGATTCTTGAGACTTTGACTTGTTTCTCCGATATATCTTGGTTGTCCTATTATATACGAAATTTGTCCTGTTATATTTGGCATACGCCATCAATTCTAACTTAGTGAATTTGCTATAGGGGTTACTTATGAAGAGTGAAAGTCTGATTGTTTCCAAGAATCTTACACTGTGTTGGTCCAGAAGCTGTTGATTTCCCTACAGGTAAATAGTTTTTATTTTGTTGTTGTTTAGCTTAATTAGTAAAACCATGGATAAGAAATGGATGCCTTCAAGTCGATTGTCGAAAGGGTATGAGAATGGGGTATCAGAATTCGTTAAGTTTGCTGTTGCGCATGCCAAAGACCCCAGTCGAATGACATGTCCTTGCTTGGATTGCTGTTATGGGAGTCGGGTTGATACGGTTCAGTTGGCATCGCATTTAATGAGGCATGGAATTGATCGAAGTTATACATGTTGGAATTTGCATGGTAAGAAAAGTAACGGGAATGTTGAATCGGGGGATAATATGACCTATGCTTCTAACGACAATTGCACAGATACATACGATTGTGATCGAGTCGAAGAGATTGCAGAAGCACTTGAAGAAGATCTTAAGGATTGTCCCAAAATGTTTGAGAGGTTGGTAAGCGATGCAGAGAAACCGTTGTATAATGGTTGTACTAAATTCACAAGATTGTCTGCGTATTAAAGTTGTACAATGTAAAGGCAGGCAATGGATGGCCGGATAAAAGTTTCACAGAGTTATTAGCCCTTATGAAAGATATGTGGACCAGTTTATATGAGATGGATGTACCCTGCTGAACGTTATATGAAAATATTAAAAGGTTATGTGAAAAACCGAGGTCGACCCGAGGGTTGTATTGCTGAACGATACATTGTTGAAGAAGCGATTGAGTTTTGTTCTGAATATCTGTCCAATGTTCAATCAATTAGACTCCCCAAATCTCATATTGTCGAAAAAAAAGAAGGAAAAAAGTTAATTGGAAATAAAGTTATGACAGTATCAAGGTTCGAACGTGATCAGGTGCATTTGTATGTTCTGCACAATGAGAATGAGGTTGAGCCGTATGTTGAAATGCACAAGAATGTTCTCCGAGGATTAAATCCGAATAGAAATGAAAATTGGATAGTACGAGAGCACAATCGAAGTTTTATACCTTGGTTTAAGGATCATATATATTCAAAGTATTATTCAGACCCCGCTTCAATAACAGAAAGGTTGCGATGTTTAGCATATGGTCCAAGTCAGGTTGTGTTTTCTTATAGAGAATACACAATTAATGGATACACGTTTTATACCAAAGAACAAGATGATAAAAGTACTATGCAAAATAGTGGTGTCACCGTGGTAGCTGAAGCAATGCACATTTCAAGTGTGAAGGACTTAAACCCCAAATTTGCAAATCTGTCATATTTTGGGGTTATCGAGCGCATTTGGGTGTTTGATTATGAGCAGTTTCAGGTTCCTATATTTGGTTGCAAGTGGGTGGAAAATAATAATGGCTTACGAATGGATAAGTCAGGATTTTTGCAAGTGGATCTTAATAG